>VTPC01090251.1:174817-291349 GCA_011009095.1 Ignelater luminosus | reverse complement strand
CTACTACTACTACTACTACTGCCAAGGAATCAAGTTCGTTAATCCTTCGATTGAATAACTTACAATCTCTGGATTAACATCTCACGTTGCTCTCTTGGTAAAAATTGGTTTTACATTCTTTAAAAGAATTTGATGAAGTAAGTGTGTTTTGTATCATTTCAAATTAATCCGATGAGAGAATCTTTGATTTGGATTCGTAAGCAAAACGAATATTTGTAATTATCTAGTAGACTTACATTAGTGTTCAATTGTTCATACTGACAATTCAGAAATGTCACATGATAATAGTAAATTTTCAGGTTGTGTTTATTTGAATAGAAACTCCAATTATCAAAAAGAATGCGTCAACTGCATTGGAATATTATTATTACTTAAATATGTTACATTAAACACTTGCTGGGATAGTTACGTGCAATTTCTTAGTACAAGTGAAGATAAGTTAAACTGAAAAAGATAATGTTTGAAAAGTAATGGGAATCGTAATGAATACAGTTTTGATAGTACAGAGAAAGTTTACTAAAAAATTCTATCTTCTTTCTATCGCTGCAATTATTATATTATACTGGAAGCTATATCTTCGGTTTTCTACTCCACTCCAAACAAATTGCACAGAAAGTTTAGGTAAGAACACTTTTCTTCTGTTAATTCGACACAGAAATTTTATTACAACTGACGTGGCCTTTCCTATTTTGTAGATCTGAAACGCTTAGTGGAAAGCTTAAATCTATCAATTAATACATCAGACAAAAAAAGTAAGTATTTTTATTTTTATTATTTAATAGTTTATTATTATTATTTATATAAAATTAAGTTTAACAACACTAATAAAACACTTTATTTTTGATACATCATCTCTCTTGCTACTACTTACATCGCATCCAATATTACTTTGAAACTATTACATTGAACAATCTTTTGCTCGTTATACTTTAGTGAGACAATTGAAATATTTAATTTTAGCAGCTGTTAAATATAAAAATATTATAAAGACTCTCAATAAACTCAAAGAATTCAATTTATTAATATAACTCTTTTAGTAATCAAACTAAACTCAAATTCTCTAATTATTTTTCTATTGTCTCTATTTATTTGTTTTCCCTCACTCTAGATCTGTCTTTCAAAATCGCAAACGCTAACACAGCTAAATACGTTGTGAAAAGTCGTAAATGCCATATTCCGGATCTAGATCCTCCTAAGGGGAGGATATTACCAATTGTTCGTCCAAAGAGGTATATTGCTTGTACAACTACGGGTCTACTAACATATGTGAAAAAAGTAAATAATACTGCTACTTTATACATAAACGAAAGCTTGGTTAAGAAATACACAAATGACAGCATTGATTGCCGTTATCGTTTCGTAGAGCGCAATTCAGGAGTTCATGGTATTGGAAATATTGACAACTATATTTCGTAAGTAGTAGACTATTTTAAAATTGAAGTTTAATCCGAATCTTAATTTAAAAAATAGTTTATGTTGTGATAATATCTAAATCAATTGCATAACTCTCAACTAACCAGTTATTTACCTTTTCTACTAGGTCACAGTTGGTACCCTTAAAACTTAAACCTCTTAATTACCCGTTCTGATGAATAAAATGAATTAATTCATAATTACAAAAGAAATGAAAGATTGCAATCGTTAACATAGCCTCTCTTCGCAGTTCCAACCATACCGAGGCAATTACTAGCTAAACAACCAGAACACAATTTTCAAGACTGTAACGGGAAAAACCGGAAAAAGAGGCCTAATCCCGTTATGGAATTTTGGAAGATGTTCAATCCCGTAGCTCGAAGCTGCAGACGGGAGGGTTCAATCTAAACTTACCTTTAAGATAAAAGGAACAGCTTTCAAACTCACTAAAACTCTCAAGATAACTCAAAGATAGTAAAATCCTAAGGGCGCCAGAAGCTGAAGATCAAAATACTATGCCGGGTCACGCAGCTTCTCACAGACCGACACTCTGTATAAATGTGTTATAAATATTACCACCCTGTATATGGGTACACTCAAGTTGGCAGATAGGGCGATAGGTATTTATAACCCTGGACGTACTTACGAAAAGTGCTTTCCCAAAAGACTTACCCGGAGAAAGCTATCAGCTTATTTATTTTAAAACTAAACAAATAAACAGCACCTCCATTCTGGCTAGACTGGAGAACTATTATCAAATAAACACGAGATGGTTACGTCAATTACTTTCGACGGTTAGCAGCATTGGCTCCTGCAAGTGGGATTTCTCCACCTAATGTCAAGACTTAATAAAATTCTACTACGACTTCCGTACGTCCAAAGTTGTTAGAAATGAATTCAAGAAGTCATGAACTCTTACACAAGCAGAGCGCGTCCAACACAATCCCGAATTATTTATTTTCGGCCACAAAATAAAATTGCTCACACAATAAAAAAAGTTATCACGGCTAATATGCCGAACTTAATTACGAGATCACACAATATCTAGTCTGTCAATGCGACGTTTTTCTGGAATTTTTACAAGACCTCTCTTACATAATAAAATTACCAACGCCCAAAAGTTAAAACTGCACAGAAAGAACTCGTATTAAGAAGTCGTTTTGCGCGTCTGCCAACGATGTTAACAGGGCGAAGATCAAAAGGGAAGTCTGGTTTCGGAGCGCAACGCCTAACGGCGACCGCCCTATCACGTGACGACTCGAGCTAACACAAACCCCTCTCACACTAACGAAGGGTAAAATACATGGGATCTGCTATTAGGAAGGAGGGATTTTACTAGCCAACACGACAGTATAAATGGTACCGTCGCGCCGCCACAGAGAAGAAATAATCCGTCGGAACCCTTTGTCGGTCTTACCGACGACAAAATCCTGTCGAAACATGAAATATCAGGCCTTGGCGCAGAAATATAATTTTATAAAGGAAAATAAACGTTCTAATAAATGAATTTCTATTCAATAAAATAAACCAATGTAAATTTTATAATAGAAAAAAAATTCCAAATTAAATTAAGACAGAAGTCGACCGTTTACGCGTTAATTAAAAATGGCATTACAAGACTTTGCTCAAATTCAGCCTAAAACAAAAATAAAGACTTGTCTGCTGGCTAACTTAAAGCCAGGGATAGGCGGGTCTAATTTACTGCGTAATCTTGTACTTGGGAGAATTCTAGCTCAATTGTCCAAATAAGTTTAAGTCAAGTTTAGGCTTCCAATTGCTGATATCACATCATAACGCTGGCCCTAGCAATAGGCTAGATTTATCCCGACAGTGAAAATGAAAAATCTATAACAATACCAAGTATAAGCTAACAATGATAGCTCTAGATTGCAAACAAAAGAACTGTATTTTAAATAACAAAAGTAAAAGATAAAATTGTGGAATGCTATAATATCTTGCAATCTAAAGATGAACACAAAAGCACCAAAAGTGTTGCTTTGTAAGAAGAATGTAAAGATCTTGTGCGGTGCAAACTTGGACCTCACAACAGCTATAATGAAAATTGACCAAAACCCAAAAAACAAATATTAGACGTATGATTAAGCAATAGAGGTATCCGACAAAAAGCTAAAACCATGAACCATAAAACAGACAGGTGCAGGGTGAAGTCAAAAAATTTACCAATAGAGACCATGAAAACAGATATAAATCGGCCACAATTCAAATGGATAGACGGCTTGAAAAGATGACGTAGATCCTTATGGGTTTCGTAAAAGTAGCTAAAACTGCAAATGTTATAATTGTTAAATTCATCGATCAAAAGTTTTCATAGCCCCGAAGCTTGAAAATGGTTAGTTTATTGTTGCTACAGTCACAACCGCTTAAAACATCTTTTCTGTTTTAACAGATATTGTAAAACTCAAGAACGGATTGTCATATCGAGACGAAAATTTGGTTGTTGGATGTTGAACAGAGTTTGAACAGAGTCGATCGTTTTTTTTTGCATTGCATTTTTATCATTTTCTTTTTTCTTCTTCTGTATTCTTTTCTTCTTCTTCTTCTACTATTAAAAGTAAAATTGATTAGTTAACTAATACTGTACTTTTTTAGTTTTTCAGAGTGGATTGAATTCGAACACAACGCTACTCTGACTGAAGATACAGTTCATGTAGAATGCTCTAAAAATACAACGAAAATCTATCAAAATATACACACGGTTGTCAAAATAAAAGACGCAGTCAGAAAAAAGATGGAGAAGTATAACACATTATATACTAATGAACAATTAAGCATATTAGTGATTGGAATAGATGGTGTATCACGGATGAGTCTTATGCGTTCCCTACCTCAAACTCACGCGTTCTTGAAGAAACACAATTGGGCAGGATTTAAGGGTTACCATAAAGTGGGTGATAATAGCTTTTCTAACATGATGGCAATCTTGGCAGGATTAGATGAAACTTCCGCATTAGAATTATGTAACCCTAGAAATATTGGGGCATTAGATCAATGTAGCATGATTTGGTACGACTATCGTAAGCTGGGTTTTGTTACCGCTTACGGGGAGGATGCAACGACTATCAACGCATTTAGTAGCAGCGAAGGAGGTTTTTATAAAGAACCTACTGATTATTATTTTCGACCATATTTGCGTGCAACCGAAATTACATTACCCTATAAAAAAGTTAATAATTTAAAATATTGTACTGGACCGGAAACAGCCGGAGAGAGAATTATGAATTTAGCTAAAGATTTTACTACGACGTTTCAGAATTACCCAACTTTTAGTGTTTTTTGGATGAATTCGTATAGTCGTAATGAAATAAATACAGTTTCAATAATGGATGCAAAAATTGCAACATTTTTAGAAGATTTACATAAAAGTGGAATTTTTCAAAATAGTCTTACGTTTTTTGTTAGTAACCGTGGATATAATAGGTTCTCTCCTGTAATTCATACTCGAGCTGAATTGTTTGACGATAAACTACCTTTCTTCTATATGTCAGTTCCTCAATGGTTTAAAGAGAAGTATCCAAGTAAATATAAAAATTTAATTAAGAATACTGAAAGACTGATTTCGCCTTTTGATGTATACATGACTCTTCAAAATGTTTTATTCTTATACAGGAGAAATTATAGAGTTAGGACAAGTTATGGATGTCCACTATGTAAATCCCTTTTTAAATCCACGAAATACCACCGATCGTGTGACGATGCAGGTATTCAAACTCAGTGGTGTGGTTGTCTTCATTATGTGAATTTTAATAAAAGCCATTTGCTCACTAAGAAAGCAGCAGAATTTATGATAGAAGACATTCATAAAATAATGGTGATAAATATGGGTGATAATTACAGAAAATGTGTTGATTTTAAATTAAGGAATATTATTAAGGCTGATTTTGCACTTAGTTTTTTGAGAAATAGAATTGTGTATTTGTTTCTAATAACATTTGAGACACGTCCTCTAGCTACTTTTCAAGGAATTGTTAGTATAGATATAAGAATGCCTAGTTTTAAAGTGGAAGGAAGTGTTAATAGATTAGATAGATCCTCGAAGCATGGTTGGTGCGTTGAGGATAAGATTCTAAAAGCTTATTGCTATTGCAGAAACAAGTTTTCTGAGGTAACTACAGATGGTATTGACAATCGATTTAGTATGACTTCGTTTGTATACGAATACAATCCAATTTTTGTATATTTATGAAATAAAAAATGAAGTAACCACAACAAGAAACACTGTATGTATGGTGTTTGTTAATCTTCTAATCGACTCTTTCATTTCTTACGCTCAAACTTTGACTGATTATATTGAAAGTACTGTTTTATGATTATTAGATTTTAGAAATAAAAGTTAACATTGTATTTTTTGAGCAACGAAAATTATATAAAGTTTATTGATAGTAATATTTATTTTTATGTCTCGTGTCATATAGGTGCACAAAAACGCTTTAAAGTCTTAATTAATGCCTAATAACAACATAAATAAATCAGAATCATAAATGAGTTAGAGATCTACTGAATTTTTTGAATAACTAAAATAGGTTTCTCTAACAAACTATTTTTCTTTTTCATTTTCACACGTCGCACATTGGAGCGAAACCGTCAAAAATCGGATAATGGAGAAAACAAATTAAGTCCAGTTTTGGCATATTTTCTTGTTCTATATACAATAAATTATCTATCTGAAAATATATTTTTCTACAACCGTCAAAGAAAGGTTAGATTTAAGCATCCCCAAGGATACGGGAAGCTTATCATTTTTTCACATCGGAGCAAAACATACAGGGTGATTATTTTAAAACTTCCCAACTTGAATAACTTTTTAATTAGTAAGATTATCAAAAATCGCTGAAACGCTTCGAGTTTGTTTTGGAAGGGGACATTTAATAACCTACTCTAGTCAGTTGGGAAACCTTCATCTGATTTTTTGGCGCATTCGAATGAGAATACCATTCTCATGCTCTAAAAAAAACACTGATTTTCCGCCCTTGATACAGTAATAACTATTGCATTGTACATTTCAATTATTTATACTATTCAAAATATTTGATTGCTGAGCAAGTAGTGACGCTGTGTCAATTAAACACAGATTCCTTTAAAAAAAAAGTCGGGGATTCCCGTATAAATTTTCAAAACTACCCCTCACTCCTCCCCAAGTGAGGGTGTGTCATGTTTAAATTGATCTTTAACGACGCACTTTAGGGAAAAGAGATATCTGATTTACCGTAAACCACGACTATGTTAGGTATGAGCACTACTCACCTTATTTATTTTCTTGCTGTACACTCATGTCACTACAGCAGAGCCAGTTATGCTCAGCCATTAGCGTCAACCTGTTCGTTATTCGTCATTAGTTACGTTTCGCATCACATCGAAATTTTTTTTTAAGTAAGCTTTGACATCCTGTATTTCGAAAACGACGCACTTTAGGGAAAAGAGATATCTGGCAAAGTAAGGTTAATTCCCTCAGAGGAATGCTTCTCCTTTTTCTTCGTTTTTTCGGTAGGCACGAGCTTGTTTAGTTTTTAAGCCTCTTGTTTCTCAGATTTAACTCTTTCCTTCGCTTTCTGGACCATTGTCCTGTGTCTTGTATAGTATTTTGTTCAAGTAGTTCTTCATTTCGTACCTGGTCACTTAAGGATTTACTGTTTATTGTTCCGAACGTTCTCCTTTCTACCGTTTGCATCATCTATATGGTTTGCTTTATGTTTGATCTAGTTTTATCCCATAGGTCATTACTAAACTTACCGCTGTTTTGTAAATTCTCGTTTTGCTATCAGTACGCATATATTTGTTTTTCCCTATAAGTTCTCTCAGACATTCTGAGATACGTGCAACTTTTTGAATTTGCGTTTGAACTTTTCTTTCAAGTCTTCCATTATTTCTTAGTTCTACACCAAGGTATTTAAATTTACCGGCCTGCTCTAATATTTTGCCGTCGACTTCTAATTTGCAACGGACTAGGTTCTAAGAAAACGGCATGCATTTGCTTTTCTCGGCGTCGATGATCATGTTTAGTTTTTCGATGATGCGGTGGTGTTAAATTTGTGGATTAGACACTGTAAGTTGTTGCACAGGGTCGTCTTCATAGCAAATCGTGTAGAAGTAAATGTTATCCACTTTGTACCATATGTCTTTTGGTAACTTTGCAATTATGTTAGCCATAATTATGTTAAATAGTAATGGACTTAATGAGCCTTCTTGTCTTATGCCTCAGATGTTTACTTCATTCTCTCTTAGAATGTCACAGACGTGTTTTAGTTTCACTCTATCAAACGCTTTGGTGATGTCTACAAAACACATAAATAAATAAAATAATTCTAAGATTTTTTTCTATTATTTGTCTTATGATAAAGACGGCATCAATGATGAATTGGTTTTTTCTGAAACCTTGCTGCTCTTCGCGGATTGGAACTGATTCACTGATTTCTTCCGAGATTAATTTTGTCTTTCAATATGGTGTTAAGAGAGGTTATTCCTCGGTAGTTTTCTGGTTTCTACTTGTCACCTTTCTTAAAGATTGGTATCATTATACTCAGTTTCCAATTCTCTGTTATCGCCTTCTGTTTTGTTATATTTGTGAATAGTGTTTTTAATTCTTTGACTAAAGGTTAACCTCCATATTCAACGAACTCCGATCGGAGTCGTTACTAAATTTGCGAAGTCTGTCTGTCTGTCTATCTGTCCGTCCGTCCGTCTATTCGCTTTTTTTTTTAAGTTTGAGATTTTGACTTCAGATTTGGATTCTACATCAAAAACTAAAGACCACGTGATGTCTTCGTTTTTTTGATATCTCTTCGGGAACATGGTCAGAATGGCCACCGAAAATAAAAAAATTCTCAAATTTTTTTTTACTTTAGAATCGTATACTACATCAAATGATATCACCTCGGGAACATGGTCAAAATGGCCGCTGAAGTTTGAAGAAAAGTAACAAAACGGAGTTCGTTGTGGTTATACTTTGCATTCCCAGATGTTTTAACATTTCATTGTAAATTTGAGCTGGTCCCTCTGCTATTTTATTTTAAAGTTAGATATTGTTTTCCGCCCTTTATCTTCAGTTATTATTATTTCTTCTTCATCAACATGTTCAATCTCTTTTTGATATAACAGCATTTTAATAAGTTTCTTCTTCTGATAGTAGGTTTGTGAAATATTCTTCCCATTCCAATATCGTTAATGTGTTTGTACTGTATCCTGTATTTCTGTTTTTTCTCTTTTTTGAGCATTGTCGATATCTGTTTCTGTTCCCTATACAAATCATTTTCTATTCCTTTGAGAAGTTTTCCCAGTATTTTTCCTTAATTTGTCTTAGTTTCGCATTTACTCTAGTTCTTTCTGTAGAATATGCTGCCCAATTTATTGGTGTTTTGTTTCTTAGGTAGTTGATGTATGCTTCTTTCTTTTGCTTGGCTAGTTCTTTGATTTCTTGTGTGAAAAGGGGTGTTATTTTCTTTTTGTTGGTGTTAACTCTTCTTTTTCCTATTGCTTCTTCTAACGCTTATAGGACGTTTTGTTTTAAAGTACTCCATTGTTCATCTATGCTGTCCATCTGACTAATGGGGTGTTGTTGGACTTTAACACTGAGACGGGTAATGTATACCTATTTTGTGATTTTATTTTCGAACGATTCTACATTAAACTTTTCTGTGGATCTTATACATGGTTTCCTGATTGGTTTAATTTCTAATTAGTCCAGTAAAATAAGGTGAAATTAAGACCAAACCTCGAAATAAAAGATACAAAGCTAAGAATTTGCATAGACCTTTGTCTCGACGTTCTAAAGACGGACTGAGAAGTCTCATAAGATATCGTATCCGCTAGTCAAGATATCATAGGTTAGAGGTCACGAAAATCGATTTTCTACAAATATCTCGCTTTCTATAGCTCGTATGTCGTTGGAGTTTCCTATAGAACTGGTAGAGCATAAAATTCCCTACAGGTGTGGTTCAATGCATTTTTCTGTATAATTAGTCGTTTTCGAAATAAAGCGCGGAGAGTGGAAAGCGCGCATCCATTTATAGGTTAACGCTATGTAAACTGCAGAGCCAGACGCATAGTACACTTTACGAAGTTAGTTTGGTTCACCACCGTATATTCGAAAAAGGGTGGTAGAAGTCATGATTTGTAACGTATTTAACCTAATATACTATTATACAGAGTGTCACGGTTTTTGAGATATTGCCATTTTTCATAATTTAACCTAATTGGACGTATTTCCCCATTTAAATGTGAACAACACGCTATTGGAAATTTTTAATTTGAAGGTAATGATAATTTTATAATCTTTCATAGCTACTCTATCAATTTTAGTCATTTTTACCCACTCCTACATGTGATTAAACAAATTAGGCTCGAAGGAAGAAAAAAATTATGACTCTAAAAACCTTTTTTTCATAAGATTGTAAAAAAGAAAAATTCAAGGCGTAATTATGTTCAAACATTTTTAAAGACATTCTTGTTCTTGGCTCTTTAAAATGACATATCACAATTTTACTACCTGCATATTCTTAGGGCTAACATGCCACTTGAATACAAAGAAACCGAGTGGCCGCACAAAGCAAACAATTGATAACACGTTACTAGTTATAGCTTTAGCTTCATAACCATTGGTGGTGTTGATTTTTGCATTTTAAATTGTTTATTTTGTGATTTTTGCGTGTTGCAGGTCCGTATCAGTTTGTGTTGAACTCCACGTTTTATTACAATCGTTTAATTGGACTATTAAAGTGCATTGAATCTACATTGAATTACACTTGTTTGATTGGACTATTAAATAGTGATGGCCCCAGACATAATAATCCAAGGTCGTCAAATCTGGTGATCGAGCAGGCCATATTATCGTTTCGTCCTATCACACTTTACAGTTTGTGGTCAGTGTCACGGACAAGCATGCTGCAACGCCTCATCAAAATCAAATGATTTTGATACAGAAAATGAATTTGTTCCTGAGAGCCTTTAGGTTTTAGAATCCAATGTGACAGAAAACGAAAATGACGAAAAGGGTCCGGAAATTAAATTTGGGCGATCAGAAAAGATGAGAAATCTTGAGACGCTTGCTGGTGATGGTATTCAGAGGTGAACCGAGTAGCTTCTGATACTATTCAGTAAAAGGTTGCGTATTGCATTACATCAGTACAACATGAATTAGACCTATCGAGGATACCATGTCAAAAAACCCGCCTTGCATTCTACCTCAAACAATAATATATTTCATTATATAATTAACTTCGTAAAGTGACTATGCATCTGGCTCCGCAGTTTACATAGCGTTAACCTATAAACGGATGCGCACTTCCCACTCTCTGCACTCGATCTCGAAAATCGTTAATGATACAAAAAAATGCATAGAAACAAACTTGTAGAGAATTCTATGCTGTACAAGTTCTGTAAAAAGCTGTACAAGCCATAAGAAAGGAGATATTTGTAAAAAAGCCTATTTTCGTGATCTTTGACCTTTGATATCTTGACTAGCGGACACGATATGTTATGAAACTTCTCAGTCCGTCTTCATAACGTCGAGGCAAAGGTCTATGCAAATTTCCAGCTTTGTATCTTTTATACCAAGGTCTAATCCTTATTTTACTGTATTAAATGTAATTTTTCCTAGTAGTAGTTTATTACCATATACTTTCTATATTCGCATATTATGAAAAATGTAAGTCATGTCAAGAAAGGAATAAAAGTAAATGAAATTGGTGCATCAAAGGTCAGAGTTTAGTTTTGTGTTGCGTAAAAGAGATAAGACAATTGATTAAAAGGAAGAGAAAATAGAAAGAAAGTGGGAAGCTGCAAGAAAAAGAATCAAACGAAAGTGTGAGTAAAAAAGACTTTACTGAGATAAAGCAAAACACACAATATAAACAGTTTTAAAAAAAGATACTATCAATCTTATAGTGAACTTGCATTAATACCCAAATTTTTATTGTGTGATGTGACGGGAAGTGTAGAGGACTCGGGTGTAAGCAAAACAACTAAAGTAAAAGGTTTGGAAAGTAGGGCAAGTTGGCTAGATGGAAGAATCCAGAGCAAAACTACCATAAGGATGAACATTAGATTGACAAGAAAGGAATAAAAATAAATAAGGGAAAGTTGAATGTAAGGGCAATAATTGGGACATAATAAAGAAAATTGAGTGCAACTTCACATGTTTTGCATTGTCTTCAAAAATTGGTTATTTCTTGTTGTTCCTTCTCTTCTATTTTTACCTTCTATTGACGGAAATTCAGTTAGAAATGCTTTTGGTATCTAAAATAAGCACGAAAACAATTGAAATGCGTTTATTTACCTAGTGAACACAATTTAAACTTTTAACTAAAATGGGACATTTTGTGCTATAACCTTCGATCAAGTAGACCTATTAGAATTTTATTTTCACTAAATGATTGCTATTGTTATTCCCTTTAGAACGGCGTATTACAAATGGTAGAGTATCATTTAGGGTTCTGAGGTTATGTGTGCGAGAGCGAACACAGTGGCCTCTATGAATAAGTTGATTATGTATTCTAATGTCCCCCTCCATAAATAGATTTACCTGTTTTTTCTTGTTTTGATATATTCATTGATTTGTCTACAAGAGATTAAGGATGGGTCGTTTTAAAATGAACACACTGTATAATTAAGTCTAATAAGTAATAATTAAGTTTAATATTAGGATATTTTACCTGAAAAATATCTTTTCACAAACGTTTACAACCCATTCATCTTTACCTGTCACAACACAAGTAATTCGTCTATTGTTAAACTTCCGGTACTTTAAGAAACATGACTTTCGTCAATCACCCTGGCTTATAGAGGATCAATTGAGGTAATATGCCATAATATAAGATTTAGTTATTTGACTTATTTATAAGGTTTATCAGACTATGAAATATGATATCACATGCAGAATTCTTTCTAGATCGATCGATTAATGAAAAGATACCACTTTATTGTGTAAATATTGAGAGTGAATTGTAAGGATAAATATTGTTTGATTTTGTAGAATTATATTTTCTTGACGTTCGTATACATTCCCTATGTTTCATATCTCTATCTTTCAAAATAAGGCTCATTATAAAGACGGACATAACTTAGAATCCCCTGTATATACAAATTATCTATAAATTAGCTTGTAACAACTTTGTTCCGGGTGCAGGGGTAGATTGACTGGGTTATAATTAAAACAAAGAGGTTAGAAGAATAAAATTAAAATAACCTGCAATGTTGTAACTTCTTAACATTACGTAAAATGAAATTGCAAAGTTAGGAAAGCGTAAAAGTGATCTCAAATGCTAATCATTTGTGCTTCTTATACTTTCTTACTAAACAGTGACACTTAAAATATGAAAATGATTTTCAGTTTATCAAAACGTAGAAGTAATTTTCTACGCATTTTTAAGATTTCGTAATTTTTTATATTCATAATTATTTATTATAAGATTGCACAATAATCACAATTAACACTCATGGGAATCAGTATGATGCACATCCATTGTTATTATTTTCACGAAAGCGCGAAATAAATACAAGTTGAAATAACATCAATAAATCAAAACAGCGCATAAATGCATAATAACAAAGATGACGATACATCCTATTACACATAACTCTGTTAATTTAAATTATTTCGTATTCGCTAATAATGATAATTTTAGCAACTCTTAATTTCTTAAATCACCTTCAAGTGTACATGTGGATGTGGAACTTTGATGAGCTAATAATTTACAAGGTTTCCTGTAATCGACTGAAAATTGTTGTTACAATACTTGGCACCCGCTTTAAATCACCAGCAGTTAATCGTAAAGTTGCACAAAACATAAACAGCTATAAAAGTGTTCTTAACTATTGTTTATAAAACAAAATTCTAAATGGGTAATTTAAACGAAACAGGATGCAATATTTAAATAAATTTCGTGATATAGAAGATATTACCGACAATTAATAAATACGAGGGTGTAATTAAATTAACTGAGTACAATAAATAACTGTGTTTGTTTGAAGTCTTATAAAATTGGTTTTAATTGTTATCTCGCGTAACATGAAAACTAAGCAGGAAGTAATAGACGATAACGGCCATTTGTGATTTTTAATTTCATTCATATAAGAAAAAAGAAAATTGTCGTTTTAGATATTTTAAAAATCATCGCAACTCTATTTCTAGTGTTTTAACATTGAAGTTAAAAGCATAAGGCGGCTATAAATAATTTCGCAAAAAATAATCAGTTGAGTATTATATTTTAAACACTGTTTATGCAATATTTGCTCTGCTGCTCACACCGAAAAGAAGATAATAAACAACAAACTCTGGGAATAAACGAATGCTGAAATAATCAAGTGAAGGTCGTGCCTAAAAGATAAAATATTCATATTTAATTCACATTTAAACACAATAAGTAACGAATTAATCGTTGTGCGAATATTGTTGAATTTAAAGTAGATTTCAAAAATGCTTAGTGTTTGGGGAAAGAAGTTGTAAAAATGTAAGTAACCTATAGTACTACATAACATGTCAATTACAACTGGTAGTTTAGAAACTTAATTTCATCAACCATCATGTTTTCATATTTCTATATCTATCAACCACAGTGATAAAAAGTGGTTACTAGACGAACTGCTTGTCGTTTACATTTATTCTACATTTTTTACATGCATTTTGCTTGCATTCTTTAAAAATTTTAATTTCACATGATAATTCATGGTTTGTTTGTTGCTTCTTTCTACTAAATAAGAGCGGTTCTAGCAACTGCTCATAGAAACTTCCAATTATTGAAGGAAATTTTAAATATTGGTAATTACGATAAATCTACAATTAATTTAAAATTGCAGATAATTGCAGTGATGGATTTAGGCTTAGGCCCGCGAGGTCCGGGCCTAGGGCGGAAAGATTTGAGGGGCGCCCAAATTTGAGGCGCCGCAAAATTTGAGAGACGATAAAAATTCGAAATTCATGGAGTTTCCCGGTGACTATGAAAAATTTTAGAGATGTTTCAAAAATATTATTTTTTTTTTCACCGGAGAGTTATAGCTTAACATGGTTAAGTATCTAATTATTGAAATCAAAAAAAAATTAATTGACCAATTGAAAATTTCGGGAATTATAAAAATATAAAAGAAATCAATAGATTTTTCTCAACTCTTTGTCTTTTGCCCAGCGATCGTTTTTATATATTTCTATTATTATACAGAGTGTCCCGTAAATGCCAATAAAGCTTTAGATAGCAGCCTCCCTCAACCTCTTAAGATGCCAAAATTGAAAACACGAATATTCCAACGTACTTAGATTTGTGACACGAACCAAAAAACGAAATTTAAACTTGGCAACGCTGCTGCAGGCAAAATTATTCGAATACAGGAACCAAAGTATCGCAAGAAATCAGAGATTTATCAATTTTATTCCAGTGATAATGGACCATAAAACTGTCAGAACTGCTGGCAACTAATTTCACTGGATTCATCAGTGTACCTAAGACTAGCATGTTTATCATATCTATTTTTTTTTGTAAGAATTCAATTCAAGAAATATAACAGTTCTGTGCTGTATCAAGGGTAATTGTTGTTTCAACAGATTAATTTGTTGAATTGGCAATAGTTTCATTTGGATTAGATTCTTTGCTTTCTGTTTATTAGTGTTAAAGATGTTAACTTACGACTACATGTACAAAAAAACTAGGCTGAGAAGAAATTTTCTTTTTGCAAATTTGCAATAAGCACTCATAGAAGAAGATGTTTACCTGAAGCTTTATTGGCATTTACGGGACATCCTCTATATTTTATACAGTGTGTTCAGCGAGGAATGGGACAGCTCGATACCTCAGGAACAAATGCAGATTTTAAAATTCTTAAACCTTTGTTATAAATGTAAGATAGGGGCACATACTTTGTGATAAAAGGTTTTTAGATTAAATTATCTCACTTAACTGTTTTAAATGGAATACCTTACTTTTTATTCGATTTTTCGAGTTTGCAACATATTTGTGACAACTTTCTTTATAACTGCTACCAACCTATCTGGTTTACTTTTCGGGAAAATTCCAGATTTTCTAGCTGATATTCTGTGGCCTGATACGAACAACGGAATAGTCAATCGTCATAATATACATTACTGGTCATCTGAAGATCTACATTGGATGAGAGACACAAATTTCCAAAGAAGGTGGAGCATAAATGTCTAGTATGGAATATTGAGAGACCAGTTAATCGGTCCATATTTTTTAACGGCACCTTAACAGGACTACGATACCTGGATTTTCTAATACATCAGCTACCTCTTTTGCTTGAGAATGTTAATTTAGATTTGCGGCAGGTGATGTATTTTCAACAAGACGGCGCCCCTGCTCATAACGGTAACATAGTAAGAGACCATCTGAACAGGATATTTTCAAAACGATGTATAGGTACTAATGGTTCTTTAAGATGGTCAGCTCGTTCTCCGGATTTATTCCCTTCGACTACTTTCTTTGGGGATATTTTAAAAGTGTAGTCTAAGATACACCTTCCAGAAATGTAAAAGAATTTGTTTATTATCTCTACAGAATACAATGTTTTACATCTTTGTGTTAAATTTCTAAAAATTATTATTTTCCCAAAAAGTAAACCAGATAGGTTGGTAGCAGTCATAAAAAAAAGTTATCATAAATATGTTGCAAATTCCAAAAATCGAATAAAAAGTAGGGTATTTTATTTAAAAAAAATTAAGTTAGGTAGCGCCACCTGGTGGTGACGCATGTAATTTAAAAACTTTTTATCGCAAAATATGTGCTCTTACCTTACATTTATAACAAAGTCTCCAGAATTCTAAAATCTACATTCGTTTCCGAGATATCGCGCTGTCCTATGCCTAGCTAAACACACTGTATACACCTTTAAAAAACAAAAAGAGCGCCATATCAAAATAGGCCTGGGGCGCAATCAAACCTAAATCCGCTTCTAGATAATTGACCCGTTAATAACTAAATCATAAATTATTATTTTAAACTGGAATTATTAAGAATTCGTGTTTTTTACCTCTGTCATGCTTTGGTATCTTAAAGATAGATATCAAATCACCGTTTGAAATAATCAAACATCCAGCGAGCGACAAATGATATATGCAGTGCCCCAAGTATCTATCTTGAGACCCATATTGTTCTTAATCTATATAAATGACAAAAAAGAGCTGATTATACGTTTGAGATTGGCTTCTGAAGGTACTGAATCTTGGTTTATCGAGAACGAACTACGTCTAAATGCAGATAAAACGCAAATAGTCGTTATATCAAACAAACAATCGTCCAAAGGTAGTTACGTAAGCCTTCTGAGTTGATCAATAGACAACTCTCTCAGTTGAAGACAATATAATATCAAAAATATACAGTAAACTGTCTATCTGTTGCCACATATAAAATTATCTTCTGGGGAAACTTTTCAAAAATCCAACGGGTTTTCCTACAAGAGAAAAAGGCAATAATTAGTTGCAGGGAACTCTTTAAAAAGTTTGGTATACATACCATTCCTATGTGTATAGACTTACTTGCTTGCTATATATATTCAAAAATAGAATATTTGACATTGCCATTTTTTAGCTGCAAACTAAATATAAAATTATTGTCACCAGCTAAAATTATCCCATTCAAAAGCTCTCGCTTTTTTATTCCTAGCCAGTAAGTAAATTCTCTAAGTCACTGAAGCAGTCTGTATTCAGAAAGGAATCTTTAACAATGATGTAACGAAGTTACAAAATTCAAAGTTGTTAATTTAATTCATAGTATCTTACTTCTTGTATAATTATCAACTGTACATCAAATTTGCGATAACGCAGATACCGACTGATCGTAAACTCACCTTTATTTACACCCTGTATAGTCATTTATTGTAAAACCAAAGCGTGAACTATTTACTGCAGACTCATATTGTCCACTCTCACTTAAGTTTTTCTTTAGGGTTTGCATCAAAAAAAATATTCGGTTTTAATTCGATGTTGTACTGCAATAATCGCAAGTAAGTACCAAGCAAATTACAGGATTTAGAAGGTGAATATATCTGTTGGATATTCCTAGATTTTTTACATGTTCAAGTGTTCGTTTTACTTTGTTCTTCCTATTACCTAGATTTTGTTTGGATTTCTTCCAAAAGAGATCTATTTACTTTTTCTTCCTAGTTTGGTTTTCATTCTGCACCCAACACCCTCAGGTTCAAATTAACTAAAGCTAATACAAAGTAGAAAAAAAATGTTTTTTAAATAATTTTAGCTAAATAAATTCTTTTATTTCTAAGAGAATATGTGTTCACCCGTTATACAAAGTTGTTTTTTAAAAATGCTACAAGTTGCTAGGCAACACATGCTACAGGGAAGTAAATTTCACAGTTGACATGAATCAGTAATACGCAATTTAAACTGACAAATTGCAATTGTAGTAATATATGTTCTTTCCATGGCACTCGTTCGAATTAATTCGAATTTTTAGTTTTTTGTCAACATAGGTTCCTATGAATTCATGACGTATTGCCGATCTGTGTGTAGTTTTTAAAAGGCTACACTGCATTAATTTGTTTGCCAAAT
This sequence comes from Ignelater luminosus, assembly GCA_011009095.1. Taxonomy (NCBI): domain Eukaryota; kingdom Metazoa; phylum Arthropoda; class Insecta; order Coleoptera; family Elateridae; genus Ignelater; species Ignelater luminosus. Next base: position 273,417 of record VTPC01090251.1, on the reverse strand, counting down.
ATCAAGAAAAGATTATTAAAAATAAGTTTTAATTTGAAAAATTTTGAACAGAAAATTTTCTCATCTTCTCTTGAAGTAGAAACAGATTAACCTTCTTAAGGCACGCTACGCCACCCATTAACCTTCTTAAGAGAGTTAAATACGAACATGAGTCACGTTGCTCTCTTCAGCAAGTCAGCAATCGTAACAACTCATTTTCTATCTCAGACACGACTCAAATAAAAAGCAGACTTATCACCAAACACTGATCATCAAATGAAAACGCAACCAAAAAGTTTAGTTTTGACGTTTGGGTGATGAGATAGGTATGCAAACGTGTTTTGTCGTTTTAAAAAAACGTCAGAGTGATACCAGAGCTTTAGAAAGAGAAAGAATTTCACATATTTTCGAAATGTTTGTAATTAAGTCTACGGAAAGCGTTGTTAATTTCTGGGGAAAAGCTATGCTCTAGCAGCTTCCTCGCCCAATATTTTATTGTTTAGATAATCTGTAAATTAGGAAATATTACAATAGTAGGCCCTTATTACATTTTCCTACATTGAAAAAAAAGAAATAAACACGTAGAATTAACAGATTTGAATAAATATAAATTAAAATAAATTTTACAAAATATTTTAAGTATACATATTGTAATTGGCTTTGTTCTTGCGGCCCACAAGTGCCGCCCATGCCGGTTATCGAGTTTTAATATCCACCTCTGATCTAAAGTATCAAAAAAAAGTCATATAGAATTACGCTATTTATTTATCAGAATCAACAGTTCTTGAATAAGGAGCAATTATCATTTTTCTGTAACTATAGTTGTCAATTCTACCTTCCACTTCGTCTCATTTCTGAAGATGTTATTCTCCAATTGTTCCACTGTGAATAATAAAAACTTTTTTTATACATCTCTAGAACGTTTCTAATTTTAACATTTTCTACTATTGACTTGTTAATTTATAAAAAGAAAGATTCTACGAAAGTCTATAATTCGACTGTGACGGAAAAATGCTTTGCTGTTTGTTAATAATTCCTTGAAAGATAATTTATCTTCAGGTTATTATTTATCTTGCTGTTTCAAAATTTCCAAAGAATGATACAATTTATAGAATAGTAAATGTGTTATCATTGTTTTCGTGTTAGCAAATTTTTACTCTAAAAAATGTCATAGGTTACAAGCGATGATAAATAATCAGGTCGTACAAGGATGTTAAAAATCTAAAATTATGTACAAGCAACTAACTGGTTTAGTAAAACATGATATACTTTTTCTGTCGATAAAAGTAACATCATTTGAAGATAACAATTATCATTACTGATTGACATTCGCAATTATATTGCCATAGCAAAAATCCTTTGACGCATTTTTCAATTAATAACAGAAAATTTGCTTATCAAAAACTGCTGTTTAGTTTCAATATTATGCACATAACTGCATTACTAATTTTTTCTTGTAGCATTAGACGAAATCTCTGTTTGTTTATTTTAATTTCTCAGAAATAGTGCTGACGCTAATAAAATGAACATTTATTGAATTATTTAGTTGCATCAGTTTTCCTTCTATACAAGCATAATATGGCAAACCTGTTTATATTTGTACATATACAGGGTGATCATTTTAAAACTTCCCACCTTGAATAACTCTTTAATTGGCACAATTCTCAAAAATCGCTAAAACGCGTCGCTTTTGTTTTGGAGACATTTAATAACCTACTCTAGTCAGTTGGGAAATTTTTACCCTCCCCCCCAGCCACTCCCTCCCCAAAATTTTAAATGGCACTACCCCATGTGTGATATATCATTTTAAAGGGTAAAAACTCTTAATCTTTTACATCAAAGAAAATTAAAATCGGTCCAGCCGTTCGTGAACTAGAGACTGAAATGTATTGATTAAATTAAATACATTCTTATCTTTAGTTCACGAACGGCTGGGCCGATTTTGATTTTCTTTAATGTAAAAGATTGAGAGTTTTATACCCTTTAAAATGATGTATCACACATGGGGTAGTGCCGTTTACAATTCTGGGGTGGAAGTGGTTGGGGAGAGTGTGAAAGTTTGCCAGAATCTTAAATGGCATTACCCCATGTGTGATATATCATTTTAAAGGGTATAGAATTTTCAGTCTTTTACATCAAAGAAAATTAAAATCAGCCCAACCGTTCGTGCACTAGAAACAGAAACGTATTGATTGAATTAAATACATTTTTTGCTCTAATTCACGAACGGCTGGGCCGATTTTAATTTTCTTTGATGTAAAATGTTGAGGATTTTATACCCTTTAAAATGATATATCACACATGGGGTAGTGCTATTTAAAATTTTGGGGAGAGAGTGGTTAGGGGGGGGAAGGTGAAAATTTCCCAACTGACTAGAGAAGGTTATTAAATGTCCCCCTCCAAAACAAAAACAACGCGTTTCAGCGATTTTTGATAATTTTACTAATTAAAGAGTTATTCAAGGTGGGAAGTTTTAAAATGCTCACCCTGTATACAGTCTAATGATTATGAACAGATAACTGAAGAAGTGTTATAGAAAACGACATTCTCTTTTCTGTCGACATTGGCGTACGTACATCTGATCATAATTTACTGTGAAAATTTTTTCTCAAAAATAACATTTCGTTTAGCAAATAATGTTTCTTGCATTTCTTCTCTCGCAAGGACTCTTTTGGAATTAGTTAAACCTTGCCATTGTTGAAATATTACGTACACTCAACGTTTCACTCACTTTCATAAGGAACTTCTTTAGTAAACTAAAGAAAATGGGGTTTATATACACAAAGGGGGAATTAATCAGCTGTAATTGTGGTAGAAGTCGTTACGCAGGCGATTTCCACTGGCGGGAAGTGGATACCCTGCATCGCAGTTGATGTTATTGAAATATTTATGAATTCCTATTGCTTTCATGATCTTTCTGGTGTGATACAGAGATGATCTTGAGATAATATATGCGTCTTCAAACAATATCTTATGTCCTGTCTCGTGTTGATGCTCGAGGACAGCAGACGTTAGGTATGTGGCCTGACTTTATACACCACTTATGTTCAATAATGTATACGTTAATCGAGAGACCAGTTTCTCCAATGTATAGTGAATCACAGCAACCATAGTATTGAATGTTTATTTTTAGAAGGTAGAAGTCGCGGGATTTTGTTGATGATCCTGAAGACGGTTTTGATTCTCTGTTTCCAAAGTATTTTTTCTATTATAAGTGCATGGCAAGAAAGCAGTGAAAATGCATAAAGTTGTGTTCTGAGCAACCTCTATCTATGTGAACCGGAAAATGTTCGATGAAACAAGTGAGTTAATCACAAAATGCTTTTGCGCCGGATGGTGGTGGAGTTGACAGGAAAATATCTGTTAGTGTGAGTAGATCGAAAAAAGGAAGGGAGCCATTATTCGCAACTTTCGTAGTAAGTTTGATATCTGGTCTATGCGGACACACAAGAAAGATGTCGTTCATTCATGGAAAGCAACTCCCAAGACTTGTTGGTAGAATTATTACGGAATAGAAAGTCGGTTGAAATTGAGCATTTTTCTACTAAGCTCGCCAGATTTGTTGTTTCTCCACTTTGACTCAGTTATTAAATGATGACCACGGAATCGGGAACGGTAACTTTAGTAAAAAGTGTCACATCAAAACTGATCAGAAAATTTTTCGGTTCCAGAATATGTGAGAAAGTTCTCTTGATACAGCTCTTCAGGATGACAGCAAGGTATCTTGCCAGTTGAAGATCCTATTGTCTTTATGAATATTGACTTTGTGTATTTTGGGAAGGCCATACAACCTTGGTAGCTTCGATGTTCATTGGGGTCTGCTTGATTAGCAGAGTACTCTTCCTTTTAAACTTGGAGTAAGGCCCCTCGAAAAATGAATTATATTCTTTCTTCTGAAAATTAGTTCACTCTTCCCACATACTGCATTCTGTCAAGGATGACAGTGGCATTGTTTTTGCCCCCTATTAAGTAAGACGCATTTTTCTTCCTTGGATCTGTTGTTTAATAAAGGTTTCTACGGAGATCTTCTTAAGCGCCACAGCTAAGTTTAAGTCTTTTGATAGTACATTTGCTTCTGATGTAGAGAAAGGATGCAACGATAAATTGACTACTGTTTTTTTGTTTATTCATGATTCGGCTTCTTTCTGAATAATATCAGTTGGTTCAATTTTTTTATGTGAGCTTTTGTGGTCAGCTCCAGCTCCAGCTCCAGTAAGCAATATTGTCAAAGTAATAGCAATGATCTGGTGGCAAAGCATTGGCTATGGAGTTGTGAGAGCTCCTGAGAAACTAAGTCTAGATCACGCCTGGTTCGGTTTATGCGTTTGCGAACAGGTCTAAGCTGGTGCGAATAGTGATGTTCTTAACTGCGATGGTAGAGATGTGATGTTTGACCGCCAGGAATCTAGAAATAGCTTTGTAATCCGGACAGCGAAAGAGAAAAGCTAAAGTGCAAAGAAGTTTAGACTTCTGGTGACGGAGCTTACCGAAAGTAGAGACTACCTGTTTGTATGTTTTTATAGTCGACACACTCGCCAGTTATTCGCGTTTAACAAATATCTGTTGATTTTTTGAAGAAACAGAAACGCCAATAATTTGACCTCTCGCATAAGTAACTTTCTCTCTCTCTCTCTCTCTCTCTCTCTCTCTCTCTCTCTCTCTCTTTCTCGGTTTTTTAGCCTTAGAGGTTTGCCGTTCTCAGATTCCATTTTTTCCAATATATTTGTTATATATGTTTTCCATTTTACGGCTGGTCGTCTTCTTCTTCTTCCTCTCGGTGACTTTTCTAAAATCCTTTTCGGCCACCTTTCTTCTCCCATCCGACTAACGTGTTCGTATCATCTTAGAGCTCTGTTCTCTAGTCTCTAGAAATCGACGATTTTACCTCCATTTCTCTCCATATATATTCCGTCCGAATTTTATCCCTACGGATGTATTGTAGGCACGGTCTCATGCAATCTAATTTGACTGCTCTTATTTGCGTGCGTAAAGTTGAAATCCTCTCGATATTGGCTTCCCTAGCGTGTCGATGTTGTCGTCCCCTTCCGAACAGCACAGGTGTCCAGCTTCAGAGTTCGGAAAGATGGAAAAGTCATCCGGGTTGTCAAAAACTTGTAAAATATTAGTCGCTCGATTTTGAAAGCTTCGCTCGATCTGTACAGTGAGGCTGATGAATCGCTTCAGTTGAGTGATGTATGTCGGCCACAGTAAATTGTGTGTGAACTGACTGCAGTTCATGCATATCCGTGGTTTGCCGGCCACCATAACTCTTAGTCCGTGTAACTGCATGTTCGCATACGCTATACATCACTGAATCTGCGAAGTAGTTGATAACAATTAATTTTTTTAGATTATTTGCATGTAACGAGGATAATAAAACTTTTTTATTGTAAAAACTTTTTATAGCGAAAGCTCTTATTTTTGATTTGTCGACGCAACGTCTCATGGCTTAACAATAAAAAGAAAAAAATTTTGTGGCGGTGTCATTAAAGGGTGCACTAAAACATAACTTTTGAGGAGGCCTCTTTCGCCGACAGTGCAATAATGGGACGTTAGTTTGATGTATGGCGCGTGCGGTTATCAAACCAATATTGGTACCCTGTGGAACGACATTGAATTGCCCACAAATATCTCGAACTGGGTAGCAGATAAGAAAATAGCCAATTCCCATATGTGTTTTCCAATGGGTATTTAAAGATGTAGATAATGCATTGCTAGACGATCTGAAGGTCAACTTGCTCGTTGCCGTCAATTTATTGAAGATATTATAGACCGGCTAAATGCAGAGTTTCTTTACAACGATAAAATACCTAGTTACATGTCCGAAATGCATCTTCTTCAACGGTTTTTATTAGATTCCGATGCAAATAGCTAAGTTCATTTTACTTTTAATCAGATACCGGTTATTATGGGAATATTTACGTTATAATTTACTTATTATTGGTTCTATAAATGCAGGCGAAGCTCTTTCAGAAGGTTGTGATTATAAAGTGTCTTCTCGATAATTAATTGTAATTGTAAATAATTTGCTTCAGAAGAGACACTGAATACGTTGAAACCTACATACACTGCTAGGAAATGACAGTAATCTATGACAAAATCAATAATTAGCTAATTTTCTTCTAAGATTAAAAGAAGAAGAATTCAATTGCAGTTATTCCAAAATGTAACACAGTGGCCCGATCGCTCTACAGACTGAAGATTCTTAGTTTAATAAAAGCTCGGTTGCTCAACAATCAAAGAAACGGGGAAGTGAATTCTTGGAAGTAAAAATAAGAAAGGAAACATTCTGATCCAGCAAAATGCTAGATGACCGATTGGAATTTCTTGATATCGAGTTTGGAAATACCAGTTCAAAAAATAGTAAATATATACAAAGCATTAATCAAACTTTAAAGAGTATCAGTAAGGAAGATAATAGGATAGTAGGATGGACCGTATCACCTCTTACCTGACCTTAAATTAGTTTTATTTATTTAGGCCAATCAAATCCAATTTGGCATAAATAAAATGCTTCCTTGAGGAGGTATAAGCCTTCGATATGATCGTTTTTATTTTTTACTGGGTATTCAGCAACCACTGATCCAGTGAGTTACTGGTATTTAAAAAATGAGATTTCTAAGTCGGCAAGCAAACTGATGTTATTCATTTCTATGATAATTTATTGTAGAAGGCACCGTTACATAGTGTATTTTGGATCTCTATCTTTGGGCATCATATTTTTAGTAATGACATTCTGAAATCTTTGGTCATCTCATTTTAAGTCTTTGGCGATGGATTTTCTTAGGCTTTACGATGTTAAGACATTCTATAGTTTAACCCAGAAAGAATCTAAATACACCTCTAGCAAATTACAAACAAAATTCTACATTGTGAGTTACTGAGAGACAACGAAACTATTGACAGTGATATATAGCATGGTAGGTAATTGCGAAATTTAAAAGCGCAGTTATACTCATCAGTCAGGACTACTAATAAATAGATTAGGGCATTTTTTGCCTTAGAATAGCCGTTTAGTCAAAAACGGTAGTGCAATAAAGACATAAGGATGCACCATATACACCAATTATTAAAGAAGTTTGGAACAAAATAGATACACGATGATCAGAATTGTTTATTAGAAGGTAACTAGTCAAAAGCGCGGAAAAGTTTTGAATCTTCAATATACCAAATGGTAAAGCATTTGGAGTTCACATGCTACTCCTCGCATTCATAGGTTGATACATGGTGATCTCTAAATATCTCTAAATAAAAACTGGATTTTTATTTTTCAAGTAAAAGAAAAGCTCTCTAGCTTCTAGCTGCACAACGCTCTTCCAATATTTATTTTATGATATCTATTACGAAAGTTACTGTTAAGAAGTAATAGTTTGCAATAGCAGACACAATTCTTATTATACATGTTAAGTACTATAAATGTTAAAATAAATGCCTTAAAAAGGTTTTTGCCAATGACTTTATTTATTGCATTTCAAAGCTAAGACTTAGTCAGATTCTATCGCCCCTCCCCTTCTGACAACGGATATGTTGGGAGGAAAATCAATAACCAAACTAAACACATCCTTCTAGATACCCAAAAATATATTTCTAATCATTAGGAGAAAAAATGAAAGTTTGATAAAGTATGACATGTTTCAATAAACAAAGTCGATTAGTACATTTCATGGGAGAAATGTCAAAGGCATAGACAAGTTTTGGTAGCCAGCATCAGATTTTTGTAGTAAAAAAGACTCGTCATAGCTTAAGGTTCGAATCTTTGATTTTCAAAGAAAGTTAAGTTCTTAGATTATCTTGGCAACAAAAATCACAATCACAATCAGTCACAAATCAATCACGTATCAGTTCATTTACTACCAGTTTGCATTGTTTAATAATAGATAGGATCACTAACAATATCCCATCTTCCATAAAACAAGTGAATATTCCTGATCGCACTTATCTAGCCGATTCCGACTTCAATTAAAGCCAGACCTATTGATTTGTGAATTGGATCTGAGACATTTTGGCAATTAATTTTACCTGGCCACTTTAGAATATCACCAGATCAACCGGAATTTCGCGAAACAAAATTTGGCTGAATATTAGGTGGAAAATTAGAATTTCTTGTAATTTAAACTCTTGAACACTTGACAAACAAGTTGCAAGATTCAAGTATCCCCAGTTGGCCGAATCCAATTTTGTGAAAAATCCGAGCAGGTTAGATGTTAGAATTGTAACATTGATTATAATCCACTACCGCCTGCTAAAAATCAGATCAGTAAGACATTTAACATTTTTGAGGCCTATATGCCAAACGATAGACATAAACGAATCTATCCTTTGGTATACACACCTTCAAATCCTAATTATGTTGTTTTTATCTGACTGTAGTGATATTATGTAACTTCGGTCGGTTGGGATTTTGGCGAAGTCTGCATAATTGAAAAGTTTTTTAAAACTGAAAAAGCACCAACGCATAACGTTTTTTCTCACGAAGAGCAGTTGTGCGAAACACATGTCACTACAACTTATAGAAGAGAACCCACCAACAGATTTATTCTCAAATTAGAAAAAAATTGGCGATCTACTTGGACATCCACTTAACAATAATCCTTCAGAATTCAAGTTCTGGAAAAAACGATTAAAAACTCTAAAAAAGAGTACAATAACTTTATGCGAGTGCGATATCGTATCCCCTATCGGTATTCCCATTCCTCCGCATTTTCTGTCCCATCTCCAGCGCTTGCTCCACGTATATATTAAATAAAATCGGTAACAACGTGCAGCCTTGTTTCAATCCCTTCGATACCTCAAATCCTCTAGTTTATTTACTGCCTAGTTTGATTCGTCCTACTGTATTAGTGTATAGTTTTTTTATCACCTTTATCCATTTTTCGTTGATGTTCATTCGTCTCATAGCTGACCAGAGTCTTTGTCTCGGCACATTGTCACACGCTTTTTGTAAATCTACAAAAGTGATGTGCGTCTCTTTATTTTTTGCGTTGTTTTTTTCTATAATCTGTCTTACTACGCAAATGTTATCTAGACATGATCGCCCCGGTCTGAAACCACTTTGTTCTTCCGAGAATGCACTTATCTGACTTTGTATTTTATTTTTTATTATTCTTCCAAATAATCTAGCTATCGTTGGTATGATACTAATGCCCCGGTAGTTATGGCAGCACATTTTGTCTCCTTTTTTGTAGATCGATATTATGTGGGATATGTTCCATTCTTGCGGGATATCATCTCTTGTTTCTCTCTGTTGGAACATGTTCGTTATAATTTTGACTAGTTTCTTGCCTCCGTTTTTAAGTAGCTCTATTGGAACATTTCCTGGGCCCGCTGATTTCTTGTTCTTGCTTTCTTTTAGTGCTCTTTTGATATCTTCTTCTTTTATTTCGAGTGTCTCTTGTGTTACTGCCATTTCCTCCGGCATCTCTTCTCTTGTTTGATATTCCGGTCTTGTTTCTTGTAATATAAGTAACTTTCTTCTAATTTAATCTGCTTCGTATCTCTTATAAATTACGAAATTCAATATTTGGGAAAGATATTAGTTATCACCTTATATTTACATTACGTACCTACGTTTTTAATAGGGAGTTTTTATGTAAATTCCTCATTTTAGAAAGAACCTTCTCTGTATACATAAAGACTACTTTTTAATTTTTTATATTTTTATCTTAAATTCTCTCTAAAAATACCTCATTAAGTACTGGGTAAGTCTGTTAGATTTGTTATCTTTTTTTTATTATTTACGCTAACTTAAAGAAAATTGATTTCTCAATTATTAATTGATAATTGCTACTTAACCTACGTTTAATATAAATGTTTCATCTTTGATTAAGAAATCAACTATTTTTATTTTAAGGAATAAATCTTCGTGATATAAAAATGAATAACTAGAAATTTTTTAATTATGTTTTATGTTTAATGATTTTGTTGCATTAGTGTCCATAAAGATTTAGGTATTTACATTATAGTAAATAATAAATGTTGTTTTTATTTCATGCATTTTGCAATTGCCTTAAAATTAAAAGTGAATTCTTTAATAAAAATCTTTTTTTAAGATACAACTACGGAACCTGAACAATGATTTCTTATTCGAAATAATCTAACTAAACATATAACTTCCGCTACATATGTATCAACATTTTTAAGATAAGAATAATATAACAAGAATTACGATTTTACAGTTTAATAATGTTATATTACGCTTGCTGTTTTAGTTGAGTTTAATGTAGCATGCATTAGTTTTGTTAAACATTCGATTATAACGCCTTATTTAAATAAATAAACAAACAGCATTGCAAAAGAACAAATATTATTTTCAATAAACTTAAGCAATAACATCCTGTACTTAATATTTTTCTAACATGAAAATTTGAAAACTTTACAGAAGGATTTAACATTTTGTGAAGTCTGATAAGAAATGCAATTCAAATATTGATACAAATGATTAGCTGAAAACAGAAGATAATTAAATTGTCAGTTGTATTGTATCAAGGTTTTGCAACTAGGCCGGATTGTCAAATTAAATTCATGTTAATATTAAAATCATTGTTAGTTAAAAAATACAAATGAATAATTCCCATAAACCGTTCAACTTCAGTTGATCAGTTATTGTTTTGTTTTTTGTTGTTTCAACAGAACCTGACGATTAAGCGTTAAAGGCCATGCGGGATTGAGATATTATTGATCTATTGTTTTAACTTCTGCTTAAGTGTGAAATGAGACTTTTAATACTAAATAGTTCGTCTTACGTTTTGTTTTTCTTTCTTACAAAACCGGAACTTTAAAAAACACAGATTAATTATATTTCATTGCCATTGAACTGTAGTTAGCCGTTACTTTCAATTTTTTATTTTCTCTTCTTATTTTAGCAAATGAGTCAATTTGAGCCACCAATATTGATTTTTTTACATTCGTTTATTCCTGGATGATGTTCTTCTTTTTGCTAATAACTTGTTTTCTTGTCTAACATGTCTGCTGATTACCGCCCAAGAGCAATGACGCAAACCAAAGTATCGATGAACGAGATGTAAAGAAACAAAACTGAACGTAATAGAGAACAAGCTAAATATTAGTCAGTTTCCAAATTGAGACGTTTCCGTCAGGTCGGAAAGAATCTGTGTATCTGATGCAAAGAAAAGACAAAGATAGTAGCAATTTTTAAGACCCTTTGCTAGTAGGGAAGAGTTGTAGATGACTTTCAAAGATCCAAAAAGATGTACACAACTTCCAAATACTTTTTTTTCTTGGCCAAGCAGTAACGTCACGAGTTTTATTAGAATCTAGTTTGATAACAATAATTATGATAATAATGAAGTGGAGGCAGAATCCCTTGCTTTTACTTTTTATTCTCTTCTATGTGGGTGTCCTAAAGATTTAGACAGTGATGTTTTAAATATAGCCAGTAACAATAATTACTTGATAATAACAATTTATATTTTATGATTGGGTACAGCAATGAGTAGGTATTATCTTTATTTTTCAATTTCCTCTGCTAACATACTTTTATGTTTGACATTTAATTAGTTTTAAAAATAACTGGATTAATTATTTAATTGTCACACATAAGTTAATATCAGTACGATTTATTGCTCTCTCCAAAAATATAATATCAAAAATCTCACTACACAATAACGTTCAGACTGTTGAACTTTGGTTTTAACACGATCTTCAAATCTTCATGTAAGTACCATTATCATAGTTAGCTTTGGATGTCTAAAACGTATTATTAGTAACGGCTGGCATTTTTTCATTTCGGAAAGGCAACATAAAACCGTAATTATTATTACAAAAACTACAAATGAAACTAGCTAATAACTATTTTACCGAGGTTTAGCTGTATCTCAGTACCTTGACTTAACCAACTTAAGATTCAACCACTATTAAAAAATATCTACATCGAAATTTTTTTTGTGATGTTTGTTTTTGACGTTTGCAAGGAAAAGCAGATTCTGACGCTGCATTGGCCCCACTTTGCTATTTATTTAGATTTAAACGAGGTACTCAAGTTCTAAGTTTTTTTTTATTTCTCTCTAACACTTTTTTTTAGTTTAACAATGATATTCGATAGCCTACTTCTGAGTCAGTAGTGACTGTTGTTTTTCAACATAGAAGTTCCGATAGTATAACTATAGAATAGCACTCCCAGGATTCTAATGTTTTGGTGCAAATTTTCAAAGCTAGACGCTCTCTGAATATTTGCCGCTAATCCCTAGTTAATATCTGAATTTTTCAATAGGCTTCTGTAGAGTCTAGACTTTAGGTTTAGACTAACCAATGACAAATCTTAGCACTGCTCTAGCAGAATTATATGTCATTTCCGGTGATATTTCCTGTACTACCTTAGACATACACTCTCGCAACTCATTAATCACCGGTAATATTCTGTAGACTAAAGATATTAAAAATTGCATGGAGTCAAGTTAACAGCCAGGAAAAATCGAGATATTTTGTAACATCCAATGCGAAACGAGGGCTGGCTCCATCTTGTATAAAAATCATATTTTGAGTTTTTGGCACACATTCACGGATACATCGTCCAGGAATTCCAAGAGGTCTTTTTGTAGGAAATGTAAATATTTTTCTGCGTTTGGAAAAGTGAGACTAAACCAAGCCGAGGTAATGGAATCGATGACAATAAAGCAATGAGATTAAAACACTTACTAATTAAGTCGATCATCTGACAATCCACTTCATAAATTCAAACTGAAACGTTGTTGATGGTTTGTAATCCTTGTTGCACTTAGATTCTTGGTATTCCAAACCTGTTAAAAATACCATTACGCATAAACAAAAAATCGTCTGTCCAAAGAAGAGAATGTTAAAGTTTTGTTCTCGATGATCATCCAGATACCATTTACAAAACCTATGTCGAATTGAATAATTACTGTCTTGCAGATGTTGCAGTTTGGTGTAATGATATGGATGCCAATGGTCACGCCACACATGGCAATGGTTAATATCAAATTCTCTAGTGCTTCTTAACGGATTGTTTCTTATCACATCAGGGGCTCCGTTATCGTGAAGGCGTTTATAACAAGCATATAGTATGTCGTGACACCGCAACACTTTCATTGAAGGAAACTTGGCCCTTTAATCTTCTAAACAGGTTAATGTCGGCAGTCGCTAGGATGTCGTGCGGCGCTTGCTCTTTTAGATTATTACAAATACATTCTATTAAGTAGAATAATAACACGATGCCTCAAAATGATATGGAACTTCTGAAATGAGGTCTTTCAACGAAAACTGGTAATATCTGACCAAACGAGCCTATTCCCTAGGGATTCTACTAGGTTAGGTCAAATAAACGCTTTTTCTGAGCTCAAAGTTCGTAATGTCGGTTATATGACTTTTTTCACATCATTTCGAGGCTTTTCATTCATAACTCGTCAGTGACAAGATATTTTATTTTGTCATATAGACAATGTTGTAAATCAGATTGAAATGAGTAACGTTACTGAGCATATCAATTTAAAAAACTTGCACCTTAGGTTTCAAAAATGCTCTCAATGTGCATAGTGTCAAAAACGGCAAAAGTTCTCTCTGCCACTATATGCAACATTGAATGATCAAGAGTAGGGGTTCGTCAGTAGAGATCAAAATTGGATCTTTAAAAGATATCGAAATAGGACTTCAAGAAATTGCGAAAAACACTAAATACTTGCACATTGCCACGAGATTGAAGTATGTGTTTAGGAAGCCATCTCCAAAAAAGATTACTGCAATAGGTTAGTGCAAGGCCCAACGTCTGATCAAGCAGACTGTCTTTGTAGGCAATAGTTCGTAATGACTCAGCATATGAGACGGGTAGACACTGTGATCAATTATTTTTTGGTTAAACTATTTAAAAAAATCGAATTTTGGCTGTCTTCGAGCCGTTGAAGTTGGCCATGATTGGGGACTTTTCAAAAGTTTCTTTTTTCATTCGATAGTTTGGAGTATTAGCTACAAAAAAGCTCACACGGTTGTACTCTAAAAACGGTCAACTTGATTATCGAATTTCTAAAATACCGTCGAAACTCGACCATTTGTCGAGCACATAATGTAGGTTATTATTCGGCTCGTGTGTAAATCATCCGATGTGCGAGTCGAATACGACGTTTTATCTACGATTCTAACACTTCTGAGGAAGATCTGGAGGTGGAGTCCTCTGAGGGAGGCGATATCCAAATTCTTGAATATGTAGAAATCAATGAAAGTAAACAATCTTCGCAAAGAGAGTTTTAGACCTAGAATACAAGGATCCTGTGAAGACGATGTCCAAATTCTTGATGGAAGTAAGCATTCACCCGTCATAAATAGGCAACCAACATTACAGAATCCGAAGCATTTTTGTGCATTGGTAACTAAGCTGGCTTTGCAGTTATTTTTAATTTCCACATTTTTTTGTTTCGAAAATCAAAAATTGTAAGTTGTGGTGCGTAATTTAGTGTTTTCCTGCGTTTTCCTCCGTGTTTTTCAATGGAAAGTGATGAATAATAAATAAATAGTTTGAAATTATAACAATTTCTATCTTTTTTAATATCTACAGGCAACCAACAAAATACCGCCAGTGAATAAAATCCATAAAACACTAGTGTTTTATGAGTATGATTATATCCCTATGGTTACACGTATAACGACTATATTATTGAAGAGTCGTAGATAAAACAATTAAAGGTAGTGTGGTAAATGACGTCTAATAATAGCATTGCCTAGCCGCAAACACGAATCCAAAAAAAATGCTAAAATGAATCGTTTACAAGTTACGAATAAAACACCCTTAAAACAATGTGAGGAAATCATGTACCTATTTCACATTAGAAATTTTAAGCTCAGAAAAAACGATAATTATAATAAACTTGACAATTATTTTTGTATGACTTAATATAAAAATTTACTGTACTGTTACACAGTGATATTTAAATAGACTGAGGGAATATTAACTTCTTTTCCATCAAATGTTTTTATTTACGAATAATGACGTCATCAGTTTTGAAGACTCTGCTACTGCTTTTTCTAATGCTAAAGTCATTAGCCCTGAAGACCCTGATAGTACTTCGTTTGATTCAGCACCAATAAAAATCCTTTTGGACGCAGCTGTTTTATTGGCAAATGATTCATCGATACAGCCTTCTGCTACAAAGAATGTCTTTTCACATAGGCTCGCCAAAGGCCTGCAAAAACAATATCCTGCAATTTCAAGTATTCTACGGTCATCTTGAGAACCTTGACCAGCGTTTTAATTCCAACTGGTTGAACTGTGCATTTTTGATTTCGATAGCAAAGAAGCACTGTGGAAAATAGCAGGTGAATGAAGTTTCACGTATTTTCTATACACTTCAAGAGGATTGATTCCACTTCCTTTGCTAATTACCGTAAATGAACGACTTCTTTTAGTTTTTGTGTCGGCAACGGTAACTAGAAGAATTGAGCCTCTGTCGCCAATGGGATCAACTTTCATCTTGTGTAGTTCATCGATTCTGAAGCATCCTGCTAAATCTATGGCTGCAACAACCTACAAAAACCGTAATCTGTTAGTAGAAGCTGTAAATTGAATGAAATTCTTACTTCTATAAAAAGGTATTGTTGATCAGGCGCTTCCATTAAAACTTGGTTTATATCTTCTCGCTTGAGAATTTTGGATTTTTGCGGTTTATATTCTGCGCTCAGCTTTTCAGCAATACCAGGAGTTTCTGGAGCCTGCCAGACTAGACTAAGTACCCTCTTGACAAGATGACAGCTCTACTGACCTGATCCGTGGTAGATGGGGATATGGAAGTGTTGGAACCAGCGTTTTACAAAAATGGTCATAACTTTTGAACGGGGCTTCTCCGGCACCTAAAATAAGTACTTTCGAGACCTTCTCGACAAGCCTGACAATATGACACCTCAACTGACCTGATCTGTGATAGGCGTGTATTATTGAGTTTTAATTGTATAATCATACTACCGCCGTATACACAAATTTTAAGACACCTTGTTACATCAATTCATTGTCCTGCTCAAGGAAAGAGGTGCAGATTTGTTATAAGTAGTTACTACCAGCGCAAAGTCATAGATTAGTTTGGTTGTTGAAATTGTTAAAAGTATTAGCTTATTAAATGAGCACACATGTGTAAATGACGATGATTTTCAATCAAATTTTATAACTAAATTGAGATGGAAAAGCTTAAGAGACCAAGAAGGGTCATTTGGCCAAAGCAGATGTTTCAGTAATCTTGCGAGAATGTTATTGAGATTCTGACTAGATTATTTTTTTATACATGGTGATCGAGAAACTTGAAATGTGATTTTTAGTAACTTTTCTTATTTTACATTCATTGCTGATTACAATCACAAAACTCTAAAACCTTATGGGTCTTAATTTAACAGTTTTGGTGTTATTCAACTGTCAAGTTTTTTTATTTGCCTCGGTATAATTAAGAAACTTCCTAGTTTTAACTACACTAAAGTAAAATCAAGTCTTCAGACTTTAAAAACCATTGCATGTCTTAATAATATCTTTTATTTAAATAACTGTATAAGTAAAGACCTTATGTAGCCAAGATTAATTTTAAGCAATTTAGCCAATCATTCTGTACAATTTTTGCTAATACAATTTTTTGATATATCTACAAATAAGTGGATTTTTTTCCAATGAGAAATGGTTAGGACACCCTTTATATTTTGAATATGCTTCTATAATACCAAGTGATACTTTTACTATTGCACTTGTTTTCAGAAAGTAGCAAAATCTGAAGACGTTTGCTGCTATTATTAACAACAACAGAGGTACCCTAGAATTTCATCAAATTTGGTCCACCTTGTACATATTTTAGAATACAGTTTGTCAAGTTTGTAATTAATTCTTACAATAAATGTATTTTTTACAGTTTATTTTGATACCTATGAACATAAGCTTCATTTTAACGAATAATTAGAAGAAAGTAATAAATGTAGCCCAACCCACCTATTTAATAAGTAATTTATTAGAAATACGGAACCACAAAGTGATTTCTTAATATTTTGTTTCTGCACATAAAATCCCAAAGGTAGAACTATTACTAATTTTGTATATTACTATAGATTATGAACCTGTAATCTACTCAACTTCCATTAAGAAATATATAATTTTTGTAATTAACTTTAAAACCCGCCCTAATGTGTTGATAAATAACGATGTCATGTGAACAGTAATTAACCTAAAGCAAACACGATTAATTTTAATTATTAATTTTTCACCCTATTAAATTCAGGTGGAAATAGAATTTCCAAGGCTAACTGAAAAATTACCCCGAAACAATGGAGTGTAATTGGCACTGAAGGCTGAGCAAGCAAGGGACACCGAACAAAATATATATATCAGTTTTGCAATCTACGCGCAGACGCTATACCATTGATATTTTCACACACTTTTCGTCTACTGTTCGTTATAGTCAAAACACTGCATTTCCCTACATTTTGGCAACGAAAATTCACACATGTGCGCTTTCCCGAAGATGAAAGCAGCTTACGCTGCGTCAGCTGGTATGTGGAAAATAATTGGAGGAAATGACAATAACTGAGTAACAACGTATGTAAATAAGAAATTTATTACATTTAATCTTTGTTTTATATTTGGCATTTGCATTTTATTTTAGCTTATTGTTATTTAAGTGGCAATTACCTACTTACCCAGAAATGGAATATGAAATACACAAACTATCAGTAAAGTACAAAACGTATACCCTTATCCTGCTTTTTATAGCAACCCTCACACTATATTTGCTGTATGTACAATCTTACGCACAATTAAGCCAAAGTAATTTGTTAAGTACGTTGGAATATCCAAATAATGCAGGTATGAAAATGTCTTAATATTCTTTATAATAAATCATTTATTTGGTCTTCTCATACTAATAATTTTTATTTTTGTTTTCAGTTTTAAAGTACTTTAAATTTTCCGCAAATTCGACTGAAGAAATTAACGTAAACATCACAACAGGTATGTATTTTTTTCTTATAATTAACTATCACCCTATAATTCTATGACGCACTTTATAAAATAAATAGGGGAAAAACTATTAGGAGTACTTTATTTGATCGTTGTCATGGAAATTTCTCTTCCTCATAAATTTCTATTCGTTCTTATAAAATTTAATTATTGACTATTTCTCTTAACATTAACTTAGCGTGCTGTGACATATAGACATTGTTTGTGAATTGTCTTAAGGCCGTAGGTACCCTTGCCAGAAATCATCAAAAATATATAAATTTCGTTAAGAAGATTACAATTAAACAGATTCCAGATGCACGAGGGGTCATAACACATCAATTGTTCGCATTATCAGTAATTAAATTTTAATTATCTTTTAATTATAAGAAGTTAGATTTACTGTTTTATTGACCAGATTTTACGATTATTATTTAATATTCTTCGTCTTACCATGCATAATTTCATTCCTTGACTTCTTACCTAGGGCATAAGGTAAACAGATGTATAGAATTATACAGGGTGTCTTGTAAATGCCAATAAAGCTTCAGATAAACATCTTTAATGAGTGCTTATTGCAAATCTGCAAAAAGAAAATTTCTCCTCGGCTTAGGTTTTTTTTACAAGTGGTCAGAAGTTAACATCTTTAACACTAAACAAACAGAAACCAAAGAATCGAATCCAAATGAAGCCATTCCCGATTCAACAAATGAATCTGTTGAAATAATAATTGCCGTTGATAAAGCACAGAACTGTTAGATTTCTCTTTTTGAAAACGCTGTTAAAAACTGAATTTTTAGCAAAAAATAGATATGACAAACATGCAAGTTTTGGGTGTACTGATAAATCCAATGAAATTAGTTGCCAGCAATTCTTTCGAGTTTTGACAATTGTCACTGGAATCAAATTGATAAATCTTTGATTACTTGCGATACTTTGGTTCCTATATTCAAATAATTTTGTATTTGCCTGCAGCGTTTCCAAGCTTAAATTTCTTTTGTTTTTGGTTTGTGTGACAAATCTATGCGTTGGAACATTCGTGTTTTCAGTTTTGGCATCTTAAGAAGTTGAGGAAGGCTGCTACCTAAAGCTTTATTGGCATTTACGGGACACCCTGTATAAACTATTGATAATTAGGATTTTATAGTAATAAACAAATGATACGAATTCGAACTACTATAAAATTATAATTATTTGGAGTTTGATTTACTTTTTTATGCATCTATCCTTAGGCCCTAACTAGTTAAAAGATCAATGAATGAAATTATGCACAGTAACACAGTAAATATTAATTTTTGATAATTTCTAGAAAGGGTAAATTGTTAAAACATTCTTTTTTGGTTTTGCAAAATTATATTGCATACCAAGGACATCATTAGTTAACCTAATAATCTCAATGAGAGAACATATAAATGATAAAGAAAATCGTCCCTCTAAAGTATTCTATAACTATAATTAATATTTAATCAAAACTGAATTATTTTTGGAATCTTTAATATACTGCTTGATTATAGCACTACTGAACTAAGAGATAAGATATTTTTCTTATTAAATTCTTTCTATCTCATTTGTCTCTGAAGACAACAACAATTACTGCCTGACTTTATTGCTTTTCTATTGGGTACTAACTTGAAAGTTATACAGGATGTTATGTAGGTAAATGATCATAGCCCAAAGGTTAATACTACTGAATACAAGAAATCATACTCTTCAAGAATCTTTTCCCGTGTGCTCTTCCTTTAAATATATCAACACTTAGGCAACGAATGGGTTATACAGTACATGAAATGGGGGAAAATTTTTCTTTTGAGGAATGTGTTGGGGGTAGTTAGGAGACAAAGATACTAAAAGTTCCCGCTGCTAGCCCTGCCGCTTCAGGGGGAGAGGGGGTGGAAAGGTCCCTCTTTTCTGTTTCTTGCTTATAACTCGGAAACGGTGCGTCGTACGGTAAGAAGTATTCCCAACAAAATAAAAGATAATTAAATTTCCTACAAGACTGTTCATATTTATTTTCTTTTTATGTGTTACAGTTTTCGAGATATTCGCCAGCGAAATCGATAATTCTCGAAGAACCCTTTTTTGCCTCACATTTTTTGTCAAACTTGTCGTCAGACAAAAGTTGTAGAACATTCGGTCTTCTTTAGAAGTAAGTAATAATTACTAATTTATCGTCTACAGGTCAGAAGTTACAGCAATTTGAAGTTTTTAGATACATTCCACGATTTCTCAATTATTACATATTTCTAAAAGAAATTTAATGCTCTACAACTTCCTGTTTGACGACTTTTCCGAAAACATAAGGCTAAGGAGTTAGAAAGACAACTTCGACAAAAAATGTGAGGCAAAAAAAGTTTTTCAAGATTATCGATTTGTGAATATCTCGGAAACAATAACACATAGGAAAAAAATGAATATAAACAGTTGTGTAGGAAATTTAATTATCTTTGATTTTGTAGGGAATACGTTTTACCGTACGACGCACCGTTTCCGAGTTATAAGCACAAAACCGAAAACAGGAACCTTTCCACCCCCCTCCCCCCCTGAAGCGGCAGGGCTAGGGGCAGGGTCTTTTAGTATCTTTGCCTCCTAACTACCCCCAACACATTCCTCAACACATTCTGCCCCATTCCATGTTCTCTACAATCAGCTTTTGGGCATTAATTGACTGGACTATAGAGTTGATCAATGGATAATAAGAATGTCAACATAAATGTTATTTGCCTTATCACTTAATCTAGGATTATTTTAATTTTAAAGGAGTATGGTAATTGGTCATCTTTAAACTTTTATAATTTTAATGAGAAAGGGTTTATTAAGAGAATTCTTGTAGATTCAGATATGCCTAATTTAGAAATTTACAGCAGATATAATCAAAAACTATCTACACATACTTTGATACATCGTTGATTAGAACCTTTCTTGATCAGCGAATTGCAAAGATTTAGGATTAGCTGTTATAAGATATTTGACCAACAATGTAATAATCAAATCCAAATATATCCGAACATTAAGTACCTACTTAGCAGGTGAGTCAAAGAAAATGTCAATCGTGTCACTACGGTTAACTTTTTTGACCTCAAGAAAGCTTTAGCATTTTGGATCTTAACAATAATAATGACTTATTATTCAGATTTATTACATCGTTTTTGGTCTTACCTTTGTCTTTGCTCCATTATGACAGGTGAAGAATTGGTTCATGCGCTATAGGGACTTAATAGTAAATTTTTAATGTTTAATTATTTGCTGTTTGCAAACATGTAAACAGAGTTTTCGTAGAAAAAAGAATACTGCGCCTGGGCGCATTATTTATTTTTATTTTTTTGGAACCGGGAAAAAATTAAAATTGAGATTTCTGCATATTGGGGAGCATGTAGGGAAAGCAGAAAACTCCAAAACTAAAGTTTATATGAGACTGCGGCTTTTTGGAGTTTTGTTAAGTACTGTCAAGTCTATCAAATAACTTCAGATTGTTTAGGAAGAAGACAACTTGTACCGGTACAGCATTTAATTTAGTATAGTAGGAGATTGGCTCATAGATCTAGTCGTTGTACAAAACATACTGTACGGTGTTAATTTTCAACAAGCAAGATAACGACTAATTCACGTGATTTATTAGTTAATAGTACGACACATTCACGTCTGACTGATGCCTTTATGACGTCAATTATTCAGATTCGTCGTTGGCAATGAAACACTTCCAAACAATCACATAAATGTAACTTGATGTTGCTTGCTAGGTTATTGTAACCTAACCTAAAATAAACATGTTTAACTGACTGTTAGACAATACCGAGATCATGCGTATGGTAACAATTGAATAGAATGAGGAAGTCCCATTTTGTGGCTTTCAAGGTTTTCCCATCTAATCCCTTAGATGGTTTTGTGTAGATACTTGTAAAGTTTAGTTTATTCGTCTCCAATAGATGATCTAGAAGATCTGCGGCAACAAGTGAGAGATATTCAAGTTTTTAAAGAATGCGAAATTCCTTGAGACATAGAGCTGAATTCTGTGATCAATTGGAAGGTAGTCACACAGAACATGTCTTGCAGTACTGAGTTTCACGTTGCTATTTATATTTATAATATTAATAGTAAGAGTTATAACTTTAAAATACAGTATTTCTAGAAGTATTAAATTCCGGACAATTATTTATATGATTTTTGTTTGTTTTGGTAAGTACTATAAGCCCTTAAAATTCTCTGCCCATTTTCTGACACACCCTATATAAGCAATAAACACTCTTATTTATTTAGTGTCTGTTGTTTTAACTTATAACTAAGTTGAATTTTTTTTTAATATGTAATTTCTATCCATTTCTTATCAACTCCTCGTTTGTGTACTACTTAATACTACGAGCATTACAATTTATCTTGGCACACGATCAAATGCTTTTTTAACTTTCATTGCCAGATGTTTCATGACAAATGTTACAGCTTTTTTCCAGACTCGCATTATATTTATCCAGTTGTAGGTTAACAATCGACCTCAACCTTACAATACAATGTTCATTTTCATTTTGAAAAATAGATTAATTGTGTTTTTTCTAAGACGAGTGAGTTTTCATTCATTTGTTAAAATTTTACGAAGTTATTTTTGTTTCTGCTTTTTGTATTTTACTTTCAAAGAGTTACAGATAATGTTTTCGTATTAAAATAGTTTTCGTTTGTTTTTTTAATTAAAAACAATAGAATTTCGTATCCTGATTATCTTTTCAGCTTTTAATCCTGAAGATTGAGGTTACATTATAAACTCGTAAGGTTGAAGCTTTTAATTTTGTTGTTTTATTTGGATCTAGCAAACTGTAAAACATAATTCAAGACACAACACAAGTCAATTCGAGAACAAAACATCAGAGAGATAAGAAATTTTCATATTATATAGGGTGACTCAAGAGGAACAACCAAAGCTTCTAAA
Source organism: Ignelater luminosus (assembly GCA_011009095.1). Lineage (NCBI taxonomy): Eukaryota > Metazoa > Arthropoda > Insecta > Coleoptera > Elateridae > Ignelater > Ignelater luminosus. The sequence continues at coordinate 250,600 of VTPC01090251.1, read as the reverse complement.
AATAATAGTATCAGTATTTCTGAAAAATAGAACTTTGGCAAAAGATCGGGTCAATACTACATGCGTCTCCACCTCTGGCAAAGACATATAGTTAAGAAAATTCTGCAATCGATAAAAAGATGTTAATAGCAATAACGTCAATCCTTTTAAAAAATAAAATAAAAAACAGAACTTTAATCTGTTTTGTCGTTGATAATATGTTTATAAAACTTTCAGCCTTACTTTTAGCCAAAGAATCTAATCTTCAAGTAGTGCCTTCATATTACTAAACACCCTGTATACACATAAAGCTGTTTAAGTTTGGCGGTCTCAAAGCAAAAGTCGTACAAGCCGTTCACCACAAATCATCAATAGTTCTTCAATTATATTTTTGGTCGTGTACTGCTTTCTATTTGACAAATCAATCAAAGTAATTAATCTGTAGAAAGTTCCATTGCATAATGAATAAATAACAAATGTCACCACTCAAGACGCCGTTTTATCCAAATTGACATATTTAAGCAGGATATTTTCAGATCAGTTCCAAATTTTGTTGATCACACTCGCATTTTTTTATTTATAGTAACACCCTGTATAAAAATCGACAATTTTATTTTTATTTGGTGCATACCTATAATAGAATTTTTCTTAAATTAAAAATAGCTTTACTCTATAAAGTCTTAATGATGATAAAAGTTCAAATCTCTTTAATAATGGAAATGCAGTAGGTAGGTAACAAAAAAAGGTCAAATGGGAGGAATACATTTTATAAACAAAAGAAATGTTTACTAGTACTGCTTAATTTAATTAAAAGTTACAGCATTTTAATTACAGTAAATTACATCTGTTTCTCCCCAAGTCATTCTCAAAATAACCAAGACTAAAATGGTTTAATTTTCACCACTTCAAGGGTAAATTGACGGTCTGACCCTTACAAATATAATGGTACGCTATTGTGTAGTTGCCAAGAATGTATTTAATTATATTATACCACACGCAAATCGTTATTTAAATATTTTCTTTTATGTTTAGCCATTAATATAGGCAATTTAATTAACCTAAAAACGCCTATAATGAATGTACTTAAAGTGGAAAAGAGATATTAAAAGATTGTTTTCTTCCGAATTTTCAAGGATGTTTTTATTAGATACGAATCAAGAAATAAAGATGTTTACAACCTACAAAATTGTTACTTAATAACACAAGTCAGGAAAAAAGGAAGGTTGAGTAATTCTTTGTTTTTAATTAGCACTTTTGATTGTTAGATAAATTCATTTGAAAGTTGATTTGTTTGTTTTGCGTAAAAAATTAGTTTTTTCTCTTATGATAATTTTAGAGTGATGCTGTTTCATAATTTATAAAATTCTTTAGAACGTCATGGTTATCAACTGCGAAAAAAAAAGAACGGTTGAAGTTTTTCTTTTCTCAGGTTTCAGGTTTGATACACGATAGCAATACTTACAGCCTATAATAAATCATTGTAATTCTTATAAAGTATATTGGTTTGACGTACGCACTTGATAAAATATCAAACATTATTGATAAATTGTTCCTGTACAAAATGTTAGAAAGTTTGATAAAAAAATTGAAAGTCTGTCCATTGATCAAGTTCAGTTTGTATAATTTTATGAGATCCATTAACTTTAAACTGCCCTCTTTACATTACCATTCTGTTGTAAATTAATATAAATTAACTCAAATTACAAAAAAACCGAAATCAAAAGGTAAAAATTAAATATAAATGCTTGAAGTGCGCTTCATGACTCGGATGCAATCTTCAGATTCCATAGGTCCAAGCAACAGATTTAAAAGCAGCAAAAAATGTCACAGTACATTGCCTTCAGAGTTTCATCTTTTCTCGTGTTTGAACACCTAAACTGGGCGGTTACAACAAGAAATATTCTAATTCCAAAGCGTTGGCAATTTCCTCAATATGCTGAGTCATTTTACTAAGAGAGATTTTTAAAGATTTACTGTCGGCATTTTTTTACTCAAACAGATTTCCTGACACCCAGCTAATTTGGACACATGACTGCAAATTTCAGTATCTAGCAAAAAGGATTTTTAGATGTCTTTACTAGAAATATACATCCGGAATGCAAGTATCCCATATCGTTTGTCGATCAAACACATTTTTAGAACATGTCTTAAAGCACCTTCTAGTGCTGGATCAGACAATAATTGAAACAAGGCAAGATTCTTATAGAAGCCCCGTTGTTTCAATTGGCTAATTTTGTATTCTCTCTAAACCAAGACCACCACTTATCCTATTCACAGGATCTGGTATGAATAACTCTATATCTAATATTAATCATTGAATGTACTATCAGACTTTCGGCAAACTTGAGGAGTCGCAGTAACTTCTTCAGGGTGTTGTAGCTTGGTACAAGCCAAAACTGTGCAATTGTATAGTAGATATGTTACTTCTTCAATTGTGCTTTTGCAAAATTGTAATTTATAATAGTCCATTTTAGTCGAGCTTAGTTAGTTTAGAGTTTTTTAGTAACCTTTTGGCTTGTGTGTGACCTTAAATATTTTTCCAATAGGATACCTTTTGCTCCTTTTTCTATTTACAAACTTCTCCTACTAGGTAGATTTTATAAATACCAAAAAGCAATTCTGGTTCCGCTACACTCTTCTTAGCAAGGTTGCTAACTTCTTCGTTGCCTTCCTGATGCCTTGGTACCCACATCAAGATTGCTTACTGCTCTAGGATTTGCTTGTAGTTCCAAGCGATTTTTAACTCAACATAGTAAGATCTAAGTGTTTTTAAAACTGCTTGGCTGATAAAATAGAGATCTTAGCACTTTGCAGTAGTTTCTTTTTGCATTCTTGAATGTAAATATTTTTGACATAGATTTTTACCTGAAATCTAGATGCATAAACACGCCACCTTTGTCATCAATCTTGGATTCATCTTGTATAATAGATTGACGAATCTTGTAACTGGGGGATTCCGTTGATACACAACTCTCGGTTATGAATAATCGTCAATATCCTTAAGTGACCAGTAAGGTCTTCTTCTTTCATTTTTATTGTTTGTTGTAATCCATAAGAGCTTAGCAATACCTCCCTCTTTAAATAAAGTCGGGGAGGGGTTAGCTCTAGCATTTTCTCCATGGTCACAGGAACTTAAAATGTTGGCTCCATGACTCCTACGCGTGTAGGTCTTTGCAACTTGTTCAGTTCATCTACTGTTGTTGTTTTGTTTTATCTACCACACTAAAGAGGCATGAGTAATGTAGTCTTACTACCGTTATACATGATCAATGGATCACTTTTGATTTTAATCCCTAAGCTTTTCCAGAAAACCTACGACATACCTAAAAGTGTTTGGCCTACAATTACTCCTAAGTACTCAACTTGATCTAAGCCTCCTTTTCTTAGTAAAAGGTACAATAGTTATTTGACTGGGATTGACATTACATAAGTTTCTCTTCTTGCAATCCTCCCACTTTCATAAAATTCTTAGCCATGTTAAACTTTCTTTTCATTTCTACTTTGAGTCGATTGAGCTGATAGTTATCGTTTAGCAACCTTTTGTTTTAATGGACAACTTTTTTTAATAGCAACGTTATTTAATGGAGGATAATTTCAAGATCTTTAACATTATCAGTTTTATGAGGATGACCTTCAATTCCTGACTTTAATAACTTTTTACTTTAGTACATGATAAAACAAAAACTTTTTAAAATTAAAACCCACACTAAGTTTTCTTGACGCTATCAGGTCAAGAATTTTTGTCTTGTCTTATTCGTTCTTGTACGAAAGTTTGTTATTCATGAAATTATTTTAGCGTTGTTTTACTTTTCCTCACATAAATAGAAATGGCATTTTTTAAAGATTTTCCTGTCATTCACATAAATGTTTATAATTGATTTTATTGTTTTTTCGACCATATCTAATAAAAACAGTCACATTTGTATTCTATCTCCCTTTACTAAGACAGAAAAACTGACTAAAATAAATCTAAAGATAAATCTATCCTTTATCTTGAGGAGATTCGCTGATCAAGGGATTAGACTTAGCTCCAACAATGGAAGCTCTAGCCCGATTCAAACAAGATCTTGGTTAAATATTCCAAACCGAAAGAAATTTTTCCATGTCTGATCTTCACTAGAAACTTTGAGCAGTCGTCTTTATCTCTCATATCCCATAAAATGTACATAAGAATCACCTTCTTAAAGATCTGCAGATTGTGACAGAAAACAAAATTTGAATTCTTGTGAGTCGACTTTATAAATCACGTAGTGGATCAGAATTACATGCTCTATATTCTAGAAAAAATATTGATTCAACTATTCCTCAGACATGAACTTCTTCTTCTACTACCTCTAGCTGCTATCTTCTTTTTGCACTTAGCTCTAACTTTTTTCCAAATGTTCTTCTTCTACATCGTCAGGTTTTATCATCCACACAATAAAAAACATTATTCGAAAAGATTCGCTTTTGTCCATCACCAATAAAGCGACGAGACGTACATTTCTTCTTCCCATTTTTCTCAAGTTTTGCTGTAGTTTATAAAAAAATGTTTAGTTTTGATTACGTTTCAAGTCATGTAGGTAATTTATATTGCCCTATTTTAAATTAGGATGTGTTTACAAACTGGACAGCCCATTGTTCGGCAGATTTTCAATAGCTTGTACACAATTATCTGACTCACGGGGTCAACTTTATGGCTTACTCCCAAGTAAATATTGCTAAAATCTTGATCAAAACCTTTGTTGATGTTTTCACAGTTTTAGAAATCTCTGTGCTAAGTCATCACTCATCAGGCGTTAAAGCACCCCTCTGTGAGATTCACTGAAACTGTAGTATGATAGTTCTTGACTTACTAATCAAACGTTCTCCTGGGTACAAAGATTGAAAACGATTAGTTTTTTTGCTACAGGCGTTTGTTATGTCTTTTAGTTTTTTACCTTATAGCTTACATCTCAAGAACGGGTTGTTATATCGATATAGGATTTTGGCTGTTAGTAGTGGCAGAAGAATTACTACCCGCAATTATCTATTGTTTTTTTTTCTGACAGATGGTTTACACATCAGGGACTGAATGTCGTGTTCAAATGGGACGTTGATGGTTAGTAGTGATCTATTCGGGCACCACTGATTGTTTTTTGTTTTTCTTTTTTACTTTTTGCTTATATTTCGGAAACGTGTTCCGAAATAAAACCTGGCTTGTTAGCAACAGTAAGGAAAAGGCTTTTAGCTAATTCGGGGACTGTTTGTCTTTTCTTCTAACAGGTATAGCATTCCTGGAAGATGTTGTATCAAGATCGAACTTTGTTTGTTGGTAGTGGTAGGGAAATGGCGTTCAAGCTATTGTGGTACCACGAATAGTCTGGTTTTTGGCGGAAGCACTCGTGCTCGAATACAACTTACCTCAAATAATCAATGGAGAGCTCGATTACTTACGAGACTATGAAATGGTTGATCGGTAACCACTCCAATGCCTCCTCCAAAAGGATTAAAGAAAAGGAGCACTTTATCATGAAGAAGCCACTGAGCTACAAAAGAGTGCTATCTTCAAGTTACGTGTCTATGGAGACTTTCAATTATTTAGCAAAGCTAAGAACTATAATATACTACACTTTCAACCAAGACCCATAAAGATCGTATAGAGTACTTTTCCCATGTTCTAGAATTCCATTTTCTCAAGATGGTTTGTAAGTAGTTGGCTACATACTGTTCTAAATTAAAAATATGCTTGCAAATCATTAATCATTTCAACAATATGTTCAATTTGATACAACAATTATTTCTTATTTCGGGAAGTAAGCCTGTGGTTCATAGATAACCATCAATAAAAATAGAAAGAAGAGTAAGGACAAGCACTACCACCGGCCGGTAAAGACAAGTGGTATGTATTTTAGTACTCCAATGAACTTTCTGTTTTCGTGTAGTGCCGCTCAAAATTTCTGAGAATTCAAATGCTGGAGGTGCAGTAAAATCTTGGTTCAGAGCTTTATCGGGATAGAAAAAATAGTTTTCTGAAGAATTAGCAGTTCAAAACTTATCAAACATCTCAGGCTCTTCAAGACGTACAGAAAGAACAATTTTTCTTTTGCTAGCAAACAGCAAAATTAGCAGTTTTAGTGGTGTGTTTGCATTCTTTGTATTGAGAAACTTAGATTGATACATTAACCAACATCTCTATGCTAGGAGGTACACTTTTCTTGAGCAAATTTCAAGACACACGCATATACGTCACGGAGGTTGTGGAGAATCATATAGTTTCAATTGCAGTTGATCTCAAGTTTGGAAGTCGCCTAGCAAAAACTCAGAAATTTTAATTTGCTGTTATTATTAGTATGTTCGATTTTAAGATTTCTGCATTTTTTCTTTAACTAATTTTTCAAGGAAAATTTCCATATCGTTTATCTGTAGCGTACACCGTCTTTTGGTATTTTGTTATTCGGTTTTAAATATTCTATTAATATAAACCTGAAAAATTAAGCAGAACCCCGAAGCTGCCCAAAGTATTAATTTGCTTACATATACCATACGAAAATACATTAAATTACAAATTTAGCTTTAGCTTTTGCACAAAATGTTTATTATCACAAGCTGTAAAGCATAACATTTGATCTTTTCCATGATTTGTTTTTTAAAAGTAAAATCTGATTATGTACAAACTGTGTCAAATTGTTTATTAATAATTTTATTTTTTTCAGATCCGGATTATTTAGTTTACAGCTCCAAATGTAGAATACCAAACGTCGATCCCTTCAATGAGGAAGTAAAGCATTTATACAAAATAAAGCCATACACAAAATGTACGAAGCTTCCACTTTTAACCTACATAACCGTCAACGAAACTACCGCCGTTTTACACATTAACCAAACCGCAATACATCATTACAGCCAGAATGGTGTTTTCTGCTGCTATAGTTCGGTAACCCGAAAGGAGGATAAAAAAAACCCGGATGCGACAATCAAGTTGGTTTAAGACTGTTTACTATTTTTATAATTAACTCTACAAACAATTTAATTTTTGTTCCAGTGTTTCTAAATGTGAAGAGTTTGATAACAATGTAACGTTTTCAGAAGATTTTATTATAGTAGAATGTAACGATGTCCTTTTAAAGAAACAAGTTTATAAAAACGTCCACGCAGCTATCAGAATAAATGATAGTGTAAAGAAGAAAATGGAAAATCAAACGAATCAGAAGCAATTGAATATTTTATGTGTTGGAATTGATAGTGTTTCCAGACTTAATTTTATGCGTGAAATGCCTAAAACACGTTCTTTTCTAGAAAAAAATAAATGGATCGAATTACAAGGATATAATAAAGTAGCAGATAATACATATCCAAATCTGATGGGACTACTTTCAGGCATGAATGAGAGTTTTGCGTATGAAAAATGTAAACCGTTTAAAATTGGATATTTAGATAAATGTAAATTATTATGGTATGATTATCGTAATTTAGGGTTCATTACTGGTTATGCAGAAGACGAATCGAATATTAACACTTTTAATTTTCACAAGAAAGGATTTTTACACGAACCCACAGATTATTATTTTAGACCGTATATGATAGCTGCAGAGAAGAAATTAAAATCGTCTAAAGTAGATGAAATGACGTACTGCACAGGGCCTGAAACATCAGGTGAAAGAATTTTAAATTTAGCCAAAGATTTCGCCGAAACGTTTAGAAAGTATTCGTATTTTGGATTCTTTTGGATGAATAGTTTTAGTCATAATAAACTTAATTCGCTTTCGCGGATGGATAATAAAGTTCGTGAATTTTTAGAAGAGATATCAAAGGATGATATATTAGATAATACTATAGTTTTATTCTTTAGCGATCACGGATTAAGATTTGGAGAAATTAGGTATACACATACTGGTTGGTTAGAAGAAAGACTTCCAATATTTTTTATGTTGTTGCCCGAATGGTTTAAAATATCGTTTCCAAATAAGTATAAGAATTTATTGTTAAATAAAAGTAAATTAACAACGCCGTATGATATTTATATGACTTTACAAGAATTATTAATTATATCAGAAAGAAATTATTCTATAGTACCAAGTACCGCTTGTGCGAAATGTAAATCGATTTTTGAAGAAATAGAAGTAAACAGATCGTGTGAAGATGCATCCATAAAACAGCACTGGTGTACCTGTGGTGGTTATGAACATATTTCGACAGGCAATTCTACAGTTAAAGCAGCTGGGGAATTTATTTTAAATAAAATACAAGCGACTATAGATTCTTATACAAAAGATTCAAAGAAATGTGCCAAATTTACAATTAAAAAAATAATGACTGCAAGTATATCGAGTAACGGTGAAGATTGGTACAAAAATGATACTTACTTGTTAATTATATTACAAACTAAACCTAATGCAGTATTTGAAGGAACTGTAAGTGTTGAGAATAAAGAAGGAAGATTAGATTTTCAAATGCAAGGTAGTATTAGTAGACTAGATTATTACGACCCACATAGCCATTGTGTAAATGATTCGAATTTAAAGAAATATTGTTATTGCAACCGGTGATATATGGATCTTTTATCAGAATCAAGTGCCTTGTGATAATAATGAACAGTTTTTAAATTCCTTTGTTTTAGTTTATTTTATTTATTAAGTTTTTTAAGAACAACTGAAAACTTGTTGTAGAGATATAAGTAGGAAATGCAAAAATTACCCAATTATATCGTTGGTAGAACTAAAAATATAACTTCCAACAGTGTAATAAATTACATTGAATTAGAGTAACATAAAATAAAGTAGAATAAAGACTGCATATTGTACTGTATTACAGATCCATTTTATTAGTTCATCAAACTAATTTTGTTATATACTTTAAAAGTAATTAAATAAACGTTATATTTTATACAATTTGTTTAATCATACATTGATCGGCAAAAGTAAGTACATACACTTTTTTGCAATTTACTTTTTACAAAATCTAAGTAATTTCAAAAATCACTTTCATAACTGAATGAATTCTCAGTCTTAATATACAGGGTGTTAGTGAACTAATAGTACTCCATGAAACAGTTGATAAGAAAGGTCATTTGAAATAGAAAATTTTAGTAAAAATTGTTTCTATCTTGTGCTGTTTTCGAGAAAATGTGAAAAGCAGCTAGCACTATCTGGCACTGGACTTTAAATAATTCTTTGACTTTTTAAGGAGTAGGTGTTCTTAGAAAAAGGGGTTTTGATAAAAAATATCTACACTCATCTTCTCATGTCAAGGTATTCCTTGATTAGAAATTATCTAAATTATTAGCATCGCATAAAGATATTAGAAAAGTAATAGTACTAACATTAACTGACACTCGGGTGTAATAAGCGTTCATTGCGCACAAAAAAAAACTTAGAAGAGGCGTTAAAAAATGAACTTACATGAACTGGGTGCAGCTACAGCATGTGCTCAAAATGTTGTCCATTGACTTCAGTGCAGACCTAGGCACGTCGTCTCCAATTGCGCATAACCGTGGGTAATATTTCGTGCCGATGATGACGAAATTCGGCAACAACTTCAATGCGCTGGCGCAAGGCTTCGACGGTGGCAACCTCCGAAACATACATCCTTGATTTGAGGTAACTCCAAAAAAAAAATCTAGAGGAGTTAAATCAGAACTGCGTGGGGGCCATTCTACAACTCCACCTCGACCAATTCAGCGCCCAGAAAAAACCTCGTTGAAATGATTGCGAACTTCGACACTGAAATGTGGAGGTGCCCCATCGTGTAAAAACCACATATTTTGTCGGACATTAAGTGGCACATGTTTTAATAATAGAGAAAGTTGTTCCTGAAGAAAATTAAAGTATGTTGCGCCATTAACTAGGGGTAGTAATTCCGATTAATTGATTTCCAACTATACCAGCCCATAGATTGACGGCAAACCACTGCTGGAAATTAGTACGTCGAATGCGTGCCGATTGTCGATACTCCAGACATAAGTGTTTCTAAAATTTAACACTCCATTGCGCGTAAAGCAGCATTCATCAGTGCTGCATTCATATTCTGCTAAGTCGTCTTGTCGTCGTTGAAACCATCTGCAAAAATCTTTGCGACGTGGAAAGTCAGCTGCAACTAAATCTTGTACCCTTTGCACGTGATAAGGGTGCATTTGCTGTTTAGTAATGCACGTCACACGGTCCAATGCGATAGAAGGACATGTCTTGCAATTTCTCTAGTGCTTAATTGAGGATCATTTTCAATCATTTCCAGAATATAGTCTTTTGCTTCCAGAATTCGTAAGGAACGCTCTCTGCCACCTCCAACGCCTTTGCGGTTGTGAATTCGCCGTTTCCCGTCCTCGTTGAATAATAGTCAACAGTGTTCTTGGAGTCGGTGCTACTCTGTTGGGAAATCGTTCAGTATACAAACGTGCTGCAGCTGCAGCGTTTTGACGAGCTTCACCATACAGAATCACCATGTCCATTAATTCTGCGTTAGTAAATTCCAGCTCAGCCATTTTACAACAATAGTTAAACTATCACGGTAAACAATAAAAACAATAAAAAATAATATAATGATTAGAAAAACAATAAACACAACCACTAGTCACTAAGGAATTTCAAAATTCCAAAAACAATCCACAAGAACTACGTACAATCGGCAAAAAGTTTCCACCTAAATCATTTAAAGATCTAAGCGAAACTGAACCTGAAATGATTGCACATGGCTAGCCGCAAAAACTTGTTCGAGTGGATCATCTCGGTAAATTCAGATGCTTTGAATTTAAGCGTATTTTCTGTAAAAATAATTTGCCTTTTCTATGTTTAAACTACGTAGTACCGTTGTTTAAATTAATTCTCGAGCAGCTCCCAGCATTGAAATGAAATACATGTATGATGTAATAGAACTTTACTTAACTTTTCTTGTACATGCGTTGAACGTGGTTACTGGTTGCTAACTGACAAAAAAAGACGCTTGGGGTGCAACGCTACCCTCTGCCGGTGCGGCAAGTATGGCAATTACAGAATACAAAAAAAAAGGTTTAACATAATGCCGCCCGCCTTGAAATCTCTGTGATTTCAAAATTAAAAAAAGTAATACATATAAACATGAGATTATACAAATGAACATGAATAAACAGTGATCATAATAAAGAATATCTTAGTGTAAATTCAATAGAATCAGAAGGTTAAGTAAACACAAAAAAAATAAAAATTCAGTACGATAATGTCTACGTCCATTGTTGCGATCTAATGAGCACTTAAATACGAACCTCCTCCATGGGAAGCATGCATAATTTTGTCACTGACCGTTTAACTTCACCATTCGCGCACTTCACTGTCACCACTCTGGTTACTCCATCCGTATCTGGGTGAAGTTGTGCTATTCGTCCCATCCTCCATTGCGCAGGGGGTAGATTATCTTCCTTGATCAATACTAACATGCCTGGCTGAAGCGGAGTAGTACCAACTTTCCACTTCGTCCGCTGCTGAAGTTGGTTTACATATTCCTTTGACCATTTTTCCCAGAATTGGCAACTCAGCTGTTGAAGCAGTTGAAACCGAGACAGTCGAGAAATAGGTATGTCTCTAACGTCTGGGTCTGGCACATTGACGAAGGATCGCCCGATCAAGAAATAGGCAGGTGTAAGTGGTTCTAAATCATTGGGGTCGCAACTCATAGGGGAAAGTGGTCGTGAATTCAGGATATATTCGATTTGAATAAGCACTGTACTGAACTCCTCATAAGTAAGCGGCGCTTGGTTTAAAATTCTTTTCAAGTGATATTTTACACTTTTGATTGCAGCTTCCCAAAGACCGCCAAAATTGGGAGCGCGTTTATTTAAAAATCAGTCTTTTTCAAGACTAAATCTGTTTTTTGTGAGTTAATCGAGGTAAGTTAGATTTAACGCATTCAAAGTGTGATAATAAATTTTAAAACTGCATAATTATCTCAGTTTGGAAGGTTACGTTTTTGCGATGCCTTTTACAAGCGAACAAAATAAACTTATTTTAATAGCTCACTATCGAAGAATGCAGATGGTTCATGGACCTATTCATTACAGTCTTGTATCCAACAATGTGAACAAGCTTTTCCTGAAGTGCAAATCCACTACGATGCATTTGTACGTCGTAGGCATGATATACTTAAGCGGTTTGAAGAAAAACATTGCATCTGCAAAGGCAAATCGTCTGGTAGACCAACCGTATTAACTGATGAAGTTCTCCAGGACCTGCAGATGCAAATGAATCGTAGTCCACATAAATCCATTAAACGCTTAGCCACTGAAACAGGTATGAATCTATTTGCATTAAACAAATAATATGTTTTGCTTCATTCGTGTTTTAAATTATTAATTATTTTGAATTTATCACTTGTAGTAATTCAATTGTTTTATTAGCAAACTTAAATAACACTTGAACAACGATGACATATTAAATATTACATTTATGTCAGATGAAGCATGGTTTCATTTGTCGGGCTATGTGAACAGCCAAGATTACAGAACCTGGGCCGCAGAGAATCCCCACAATTATGAAGAAACAAGTTTGCATTCCCAGAAGGTTGGTGTATGGGTTGCGATGTCAAGACGCAGGATCTATGGTCCATTGTTTTTTAATGACACAATCAGTGGAGAAAGATACCGAGATAATATTTTAACACCTTTTATCGAACAACTATTGGATGATGAAATCCAAGAGGCCATATCGAACCATTTATGTAATTTGTACATAAATTGCAATAAAATGTAAAATAACTAAATGAAATTGTAAAATTTAGGATAAATGTAAGCCATTATTTTTAATTAAATGCTAGTAACCTGCTACCCAATGAATTATTTTTTTATAAATAAATTATGGCAGCTGAAATAATTGCGATTTTTAGTTCTTTTATCTAGCATACCTAGTTCTAAGTATTATGTTACATTAATTTCAGAAAATAAAAATTACACGTCAATTATCAATCTTTAATTATTCCCAGAACACGATTGTGTTAAGACGGCTGCCAAAGTGCCGATTTTGATAAATGGTTTTTTTAAATATAAAATTAAACATTTAATGACTCTTAATGATTGAGTATGTATATCATATATGCATACATAACTATACAGAAAAATTCATTATTAAATATTTAGTTTTAAATTTAAATGAGTTTGAACTTCAAATATTCTTTAAATGACCAGGTATTGGTACGTTTACCCTGCCTGCATAATTATCTTTTTATGAAAAATTCTTCATAGTGGACAGTTTAATTTAATAAAATTGAAAAAATAACTAAAAAGCTCTTATTGAACAGCTACATCAGCATTGTTTGGGCCATATCTAATTCTTGTTTAAAAATATCTTCAATATATTGTCATTTTTTAAATTTCCAATTTTATATATAATTATCTTTAAATATTTAAGTTTCTAAGTAGTTTCATCATATATCCAATACTACGCCACTGGGAAACTACATAATTCTTTGTTACAACAGAGCTGCCAACAGTGCAAGATGTGTTGCCTAACCAACAGTAAATTTCGTGGTCACGTGGCTTCCTCCTATTGATGATGTCCCTGTACTCTTCTATTCAAAAGTATACAATTTATTTACATGTTGTAAATTAGATTTCTGTTCAAATGGTTTCTATGGTAACCCAAAAAAACATTTTATAGTAAGGTCGTACGTCATCTCAAGAACAGGATACAATTATTCGCATTCTATTCTTTGATAAAAATTAAACCTTTTTTGTCATATAACTTTCTTCCTTAAAGTGCACCGTTTCAGAGATGCAAGATTGTCAAAATTTCATTAAAAACGAGAAATTTTCAATTAAGTTTGACTCCCTATATTTCAAAAACGGTGCACTTTAACAAAAAAAAAGTAGATATCAAACAAAAAAACTGCATAAAATAGTAAACACCTTAGAGTGACAAGCATGTAAGAAATTTCATTTTGATATCTCACCTCTTTCTTGAGATATTGAGAGAACAAGAAATTTTAAATAAGACCTAGACACCCTATATATCTCAGAAACTGCACTTTAAAAAAAATAATTATAGGACAAAGTAGACTTAATTCTTGTCCAAATATGCACCTGCTAAATATTTGCACTCATTTTCAAAACACCCTGTAAATAAGAAAGTTCTGTATATTCTAGCTTATACCACCTTCAATCAGCAAATAATTAGTAAAGAGACCTATAGAAAGACGATCCAAGATGATTTAGTTTTTTGGTAAGTACTAAAGCAGAAAGATGAAACAATGGAAATAGGGAGACACTGTTGGTAAAAAGTTTATGTTATTCTCTTGTTGATTTTATTTGCAGATATTTCAAAGGATATGCCTGAAAGTAAACTTGTTTTTGCTATGAAGACGACAAATGATAAACATCAACAAAATTATATTCTTAATTTTTATTCAATTTTGACATTTTAAACTGTCATTATTAACTCCGTAACAACCATTGTAAGCAACTGTTTATTTACTAATGAATTAAAGTTTCTTTAAATCACAGCCAGCAATAGGAAATGCATTAAAAACAAACAGTTGCCGCATCAACTAAGCAACCATGACTGTCACAGACTACTAATTGATTGTTTGATTTCTTAACTTATAAACTGACGTTTAAACTTGTCAACAACGCCTCTAGCGGAGAAAATATCGTTATTTAGCTCAAGCTCTCCGATTCCAGTTCCAGGCGGTTTTTTCGACCTGTATCCCGTCTTTGCCGAGGAAGATAATAATAATTATTATTGTAGTAGATTAGTGCAATTAAAAACTTGATAGGTAAAATTGTGTTTTTTGTATTGCTCAATCTTCAAATAAAAATGTCTACAGCTTCTTCAATATTGAGAATAGCCAAAATGTTTTGTGGTTTGTAATGAGCTACACTATACACTGGTAAATATTGAACTATATCATGGAACACTGTATAATTTACTCAAAATGGCCTTCTCGTGCCTTTACGCAAGCTTGTAATCGTCGAGGTCAGTCATCTATCGCAGCACGCACGACTTTTGTGTCAGTATTCATTGGCTACTGCTTGAACCAAAGGTAAGCTTTAACTGTTCCAAGTTTCTAAAAATCACAAAATTTTGCAATCCAAAGTATTCAAGTCTGGGCTTCGTGAGGGCCAATCTTCATGTTTAATAAAATCAATATTTTCGTGATGAAGCCTTTCTTGTGAAGACTGGTGAGTCTTGCTGAAAAAACCCAATGCTTCTGCTCGTATTGGATATGACAGCGCCAAGAGGCTTTACAACACTTTACAAAGTGAACTTGAGTGGTACCCAAATAAGAAACTCCCAGGCAAACCATGATAAATACCGGATGATGACTTTGTTGTATACGGGAAACCTTTTCAGTAGCTTCAGCACTGCTATATGTGAGCGTACACTATAGCATTTTGCTTGTTTACATGTTCTTTAGTTGCAAAAATCTTCTCTTCTGTAGAAAAAGCTGTGCAGTGTCTGTTATTCGAGTACCGACAAAAAAGCCACTTTACGCTTTCTTTCCTATTTTTTCTAAACGTGGAGTAAGCAGCCGACCTTTTTTTTCTTCGATAAGTTTTTAATTAAAGATCTTGGTTAATCGTTCGTTTCGAGGTTTCTCTTGGCAGTTTCAGAGTCATCAGTCTCTGTTTTTGACTAGGATTACGGTGAATTCGGGCCTTGATAGCTTTTGAGACTGTTCGTGTTCACAGAAAGATCGGCGGTTTGTCTGCAAGAGAGGAGACTTCAATGTGTGACATCTCATGTATATTTATTTCAAACTACAGACGATGGAGAAACAGTCAAAAAACTTTTTGAAAAGTGTTATTGTGTTTCTGGGCTTCATTAATCTTTAAATATGACTTTATCGTTATCACACATGATTAGTTTAAACAGCCATGTATCGAGATACCGCCAGATCCTGGTATCAAAATACTCGTTTTACACTTTCCACTGAAGATGGCTGTACCTATGAAACTCAATTTTTGAATCAAAAGTCAAAACCGCATAAGGTACCATCCAAAGAATGTCACATCATAGCCTGAAGATTGTATATAGGTGTATTAAGTTTAAATATCTAGACCTCAGATTTAGAGAGGAAACATGAACCATCAAACTTGTATTAAACATATTACTGCTTATTACTTTAAATATCAGCTTCTAATGTAAGTACTTTAAATACTGTTAAACAAATAACTAGGATCGTTATTATCAATTTGTTGTATTTTTTTTTATTTTTCTTTTTATTGTTAATTTTGTAGAGGAGAAGATCAAAAGTTAGCAGGGGGTAGAAATTCTCACATACAATCTGTTTAAAAACCACTGTATATGGTAAAAATACAACAAACATTGCTTAAAAATGTTCAAACAGAACCGCTAGAAACCACTAATCGGAGTATTGATTTACCGCATC
The DNA here is from genome assembly GCA_011009095.1 of Ignelater luminosus. NCBI lineage: Eukaryota > Metazoa > Arthropoda > Insecta > Coleoptera > Elateridae > Ignelater > Ignelater luminosus. The sequence continues at coordinate 234,313 of VTPC01090251.1, read as the reverse complement.
GGTTCATACGATGCTTACTCTTACTTCTTGAAAACAATGAATTACTTTTCAAAATATTTTGAATCTGCTTCTCGATCAAAATAAAAATATAATTTTAAGGGCGCAGGTCTAATTCATTGATTTTTTGGCCTAATACAAAAGCAGTTTTTTCATTTATACAATTTCGAAACTTTTGTATTGTAAAATAAAGTGAACCAAATATAAATATCCTATTAAATTAAAAAAAACAAAGAAATACCTTACCTCATATTAAACGCACTTATTAATTTAATTTGCTACTAAAGGAAAATAAGAGAAAATTCTTAGTATGTTTTGTGTACAAATAATACAAGAGAAATTATCCCATGAACAGTTCTATTTCCCAAGTGGATCGCTCAACTACGTGATTGGTCAAGACTGCGTCGGTCTAGTATATTCCTTACATTCCAGCATATTCCAACAATTCTATTGGTGGATTTCTTCTAGAATCGCAAAGGTTTGTGTCTAGAATATTCAAATCTAGAAAACATTTGCGGAATTGAATTCGTTGTATATTGCAATTTCGAAGTGAAACGCTAAAACATTTCGATTCTATTAAAGAAATTCCTAGATTATTTCGTTATCAACGCTGATCAAGATGTCTCTGTTACCAATTCTCTTCAATGACCATTTCGTGCGTCCATCTCGCATTTGGGATCAACGTTTCGGTATTGGATTGGATGTGGAGGATAGGATATCTCCGTTGGAGAATAGGTTATTAAGAAATCCTTCCTTTTACTATAGGCCATGGCTTTCGGCTGCCGCTAAAAAAGATGACGGTTCTACAATTACCGTCATTTCGTAAGAAGATACGTGTTGCCAGATGGCCACGACATCAATCAAGTGGTGTCAAATTTGTCATCAGATGGAGTCTTGAGCATTACTGCCCCTTGCATTGCTCAAGAAAGCATCGAGCATCGCACCATTCCAATTCAACAAACTGGAACACCTTCGAAAGCTCTCGAGAAAAAAGAATAAATCTATTTTGCAATTCTTTCTCTTAGTTTTTAAGATTCAGAAAATGTTAAATAATGGTTTGTATAATGTATGTACTATAACCAAAAGTTTCTAATAAAAGCTTCCTTTTCCTTATCAGCACTTCTGGTTTTTGTTTTAGTGAATAAATCTAAAATTACATAATTACTTGCAACAGTTTAGTATTTACACAGTATATTACATATTATTATATCATTGATTATTGATCTCCCGTTTTGAGACACACCACAGAAAATCCAAACATGTATTGAGAAAAATTAAAACTTGAACATATGTTCAAAAATTTTAATAAATTCATATTTAAAGTGAATCAAGTCACTTATATTTAATGAAGTCCTTAAAGTACATTGTGTACATTTGCAAATTTTTTCATTCTCATCTGTTCTGGTAGGTTTTGTGTACCAGAAAAGCAAGTCATTGCCAATCTAACTAATTATTTGGTAGAAAATATGATAATTTACTGTGAAAAGCTGTTTAATATGTATGCAGATAAATGCTTTGTAGTAACAATAAGTAGCGCCTGAGAACCTGACACTTCTATTTATTAAAAAAGAAACCCAAAAAAGTAACTTATAAGTTTGGTCTTCTTGATTTTTCAAAAGGCATGTTCAAATCACAGAATTTTATTAAGAAAGTTAGGTATAGTTTTTTTAAACAAGATATGCTTGCATTCTTTGCCATTAATTATATTTACGTTTTGTTTACAATCAGTTTGATTTACACAAACATCATGATCATAATGTTAATTACAAATAATCATCAAACGAGAAACTTCTTTGTAATTTCAACAAATTACTCTGCTCCATACTGTCATTAACAGAATTTATTTCGGACAATTCACTATCTGACAAGCAACAATTTAGATTAGATGCAGCAGAATTGTCTATAGGATTATTTTTATTTCTTTTCTTTTGTCTTTTTGACTTTTGCAAAACTTTTCTCTTTAAAATATTAAAATCATCATTGGAAAAGTGTTTTGCGAAAAAGATTTGCTTGCTTTCTGTTATATTTTTTATATTTATAGTATATTTTGATGATTTACAAACAGTTTTCATGCTGCTCGAAGAACTTTCTTCAATACTATCAGTTAAAATTTGAACAGAATTGCTATTCAGATCACTATAATTTGGTGGAGGAAAATTTGGTACAATAGAGGTTCCACTTGTACTAGCTGCAGTACTATCAAGTAATAAATTTTCTTTTAGATTGATAGTGAAGCATTTGGAGCATCGAGAACAGGCACCTCTGAAAAGATATAAATGACAATATAATGTGCATAATACATCTCAAGACAGAAAGTACCTTTGTAGAGGAGTCTTTTTGTTTCCATTATGCCTTTCAATTTTACCATCTGCTAGTTCCTCATAATTGGGTGGAGGTTCATAATCAGGCGGATCATCTTCAATTACTTCTTCTTGTACACTGGCTGTTTCTTCATCTGTAATATTTTATTTATGTTTGTTAAGAAAAATAAATTTAAGGTGTGCATTCAACACTCTTTTTAAATTTATCTCTGAAATTGTTTTTTTTTTAAATTGATTTTTAGGTTAAAGTAGGTGGTGAATAACAAAACATTTTCAAATCAATTTTAATGCAAATAAGAAATTACAAGCTATGTGATAAAACTACTCAAATCACTAATCAGTTAGCATGAAAATAACCAAAAACCAAGATAAATATTAATATATTGTTTATATCTATTATCTTTGGTTGCAACGGTTGTAACACTTACCTTCAGTTGTAAACAAATTTCTTACCTAAGAGATCTGTAATTGTCTGTAGATTATCATCCATTTGTCTGTGTTGATATACACGGCTATTAACACGAAAGATTAATACAATTAACGCTATTATCAGACCAACCAATCCTGAAACTATATATTTCACAAATCCTGATTAGTTTTTTATTTCTAATTATACCAAAACAGCATATTAAGAAGATAATTGCTGCTATATGTAAATCTGTATATTGATTACTTTTGGAAAAGAAGAAATTTGATGTATGAGACCATCTACGGTGTTTCATATCTACAAATATTTTTTTCTTACTGTTAGTGCTTAGTTTCTACATACAAAGTTTATTAAAAGAAATTTCAAACCAAACCTTGAAAACATGACTCTGGCTCATCACTGTTATCACCACAATGATCAAATCCATCACACTGTAGATAAATTGGTATGCATCGCTGATTTTTGCATAAGAAATCGGTTCCAATAATACATTCTATTGTAATAAATAATTTAAAAAATGTTTTGCTTTAACAAGTGTTTTAAACTAACCAGTATTGCTGAACGCTGTATATGCTAAACCTAACTTAGACTCAGCATGAAATAGTCCTTTAAATCTGACATAAAATCCTTTTGAAATCAATAAAACATGTTCATTTTGCTTAATTTCTTCTTGATTTGAAGGCGGATATTTTAAAATTTCTAATTTTTCTCCAGATGATGTTATACCTTGATGAATCCATAATTCTGCATTACCTATCACAATTCTATTATTAGTTTTATTATTACCATAACCAAGCTAGTTCTTAAACATGCATACCAAAATCAGAAAATGCAATGACTTTCAGATATAAATGCGTGTAAAAACGTAAAAAGCTTTTTGATGGTTGAAGAATCCATACACAATCAAAATATTCTTTTGAATTTTTTTCCAAATCCATCATTGTTATACCTCCACCTAAATTATCAACTAGTCCACCACAGTCTTAAAGAAAGGAGAATTTCAAAGTTATAATACAAATTACAATATTATTACACTACTTACCCATATTAGATTTTAAAATGAATGTATTGTTATTATCCTCTGATGAAAACAAATATGAAGCTTTGAATCCATTATTAATCGCACCATTTGCATAAAAGTGAATTGTTAGGGATGGTCCAGAACTGATCACAGTAGCTGGTCGAAAAGTCATTCCAGTAATTACTTCTAATCTTTTACCATTCCAATCAAATATCTGAACATATTAAATAAAGTTTATAATCAAATGCTAGTAAGTAGATTTACCTCCATCACTGATATTTTGGATATCAAAAAATCAGTAAATACCAAACAAACTTTACAATTACTCTGGACATTGCACTGGATAGTATATTCTATGTTTAAATCAAAAGGATAAAGATGTGGAAAATATGGAGTTGAAATTTCACTTGTTTCATTAATATCATTTTGTCCTGGATATCCATAAATAACTTCATGATTTCCTTATGGAAGCAAAACAGTTAGATTTTTCTATTTACCTACCTATTAGTTTTAGAGTATACATACTTTCTGAGGAATATTCCAACAAAAATGAATACTCAATAACACTTTTACCATAGAAAATAATTTCTAGTATTCTGGTTTTACTTTTATAGAATAATAAAGAGTTACTGTTATTTGTAGTATAATGACTACAGAATTTTTTTCCAGAAATATATTGATATGAAGGTTCATAGATCCATAGATGATCACAGTTACAGGAATTCAAAAGAGAATATTCGTCGTTGCACTTTTGGGGTATATTAAGGAATCTGCAAATAACACAGATAGTATTTTGTCCTGAATTGAAATTTCACAAACGTATTATACAGGGTATCTCTAAAATTGGTTGCTAAACTATAAGGAGTATTTGGGAAGGAAAATTATATATTGGGGAAGCTAAGGGCACTAAAAGGAGCACCCTACAAACTCTTTTTTTACTATATTGTTTTCAAAACTATTTGTCCTATTTTGTCCAAATTTTGTATGTTTGTGTATATCATTCTTCTTACATGACACTGTCATATTGTCAGAGGTTTCATCACATTTTTGAATAATATAACATACTGTAGCCTCGAAAATATTTTTCGCATCAAGTATCCAACCTAACTGTAAAATTAATGAAAAGAATTTAATTTTACTGTAATAAAATAGAGAGGAAATTTAAAAAGTCGAAAAACTGAAAAATATGAAGCTGTTAATTTTCTTTCCTGAAGTACACCTTCTCAGTTTGGCAACCAAATTTAAAGACATCCTCTATAATTAACATAACAACATTAGTTTAAACATAAAAATATTGAGATACCAGGTCTTTATATACATTAAAATATTAGCTTTACACTTTCTACTAAAGATAAATAAGCTTTACTGTGAAACTCAATATCTGAATCAAAAATCATAGAATCATAGGCACCATCCAAATGGGTTTGTCAGATCACAGCCTGAAAATCTTATGAATAATCAAAGCCTAGTCAAAGCTTACATATCTAAATCTCAATTGAACTAGAGAGAGAATATGAAATCAAACTTGTATTTAAAATTTTTGCTGCATATAATTACATTTACAACGATAAAGAACCACATTTTAAAAATTATTTATTTAATAATAAGTGATTACAACGTCGTCTTTATAGTTTGAGTGTTAACTGCAGAATACCAATAAAAGTTTTCTATCTTGCCTTGTTAGTTCTTATTTACTGTTATGTATACAGTGGAAAGTAAGTGATTACAAAAGATAAGAATTTTCTAGTAATTTGGAAATTTCATTAGGAAAACAACTGATATGATCAGAAAAGGAATTCTACAGTGAAATGAGTTTGTTTCTCAGAGCTATACAAATGGAAAATTAACTTATTATAATAAATCATTTATCATTATTACTTGAGGAAAAATTGTGTATGTAATTATATGTTTTAAATAATAACATCTCTAATAGATTAGTTAATATTACCATAATATTTAGTTTATCGATTTGTAGTACTTTTATTTGTTTTTCCTTTTACTGTTGTGGAGAAGAAATTGATAAAATAGCAATTTAAAATTAGCTTTCTTATTCAAAAACAGTTCCTACAAAAGCCAAAGATTAAAAGAAGGATAAATGGAGATTTTAACAGGTAAAAATCCTATGGTTACATACACATAGTAGTCTTTTAAAAGAAGAAAACTACAAAAGATTCAAACCTATTCAAACAAAAGCGTTCTAGAATTCGAAACTTCTAGCCCAGGTGTTCCGGATCCTTCTAGAACTTTTGAAAACCAAAAATATTGATTTACCGTATCCGTTCATACGATGCTTACTCTTACTCACTCTTATTAGAAAGTGAATATCGCATTGACGAAAACTTTGGTTCAAAAACATCATGTAATAATAACATGACAATATAATCTATTTATCAACTGCACTAAAAATACTATTAATTCTAAAGGCGCGAACCCAACCCAAAATCATTGGGTTTCTGTCCTAATAAAAAGTAGATAATTATCTCGTGTATCTGTAACCTTTGTATTGTAAAATAAAGTAAACTACGGAACAAAATAAATCGGATTTTATGTTCTATGTTCTTGAGGAAAACAGCCTATTGTACAATTATTTTAAGTAAATAAAATGATCATCTTTTTCACAAATAACCAAAGATTACTAATGAGCATCTTATTCACTCACTAATTTCAACGTTGGGTGCAATTTTTAACTAGGATAATCATAGTCTCATTTATTATTTTCAAAATTTTGGTTTTTACCAGTTTTGTTTTACAGTTACTTCTAAACTTCAACTAAGGTATTTTGAGTGGAGTGAGACAGTAATACAAAATTAATACCAAGCAAGCAAGATGCTGCAAAGGGGGAAAATCAAACTTTCAATAAGTATCAAATAAGATTGTTCAAATTCAAAACATGTGCATGATGTCGAATATCACTGAGAACATGTAACAATTAATGAAATAAATTTGACTGCATCGTCAGATTTGCAAAAAAAAAGATAAAATCTAGAAACCTGATAAATCAGTGCACTCGGAGACAATGTAGGTCAAATAGTACATCATTAAGTAGTGACTACTACATCGCAAACACCAAACAGCAAATTTTATAAAGGAATGAAACAATGAGTCATGGAATCGAAAAGAACCGGTTCCTACTGCAAATTGTAAGGGTTCCGGTTCCGGTTCTAAATTTGACAGTGACCACAATAAAGGTTCCGATTCCAATTCCGGTTCCGGTTCTTTTGGGTTCCGGTTCTAGTCCTTGATGCTAGAATAAGTTTGTTTTGCAATTAAACATGTTTTTTTATTAAAACTCTTATGGAACCCAAAAGAAATGCTGGAACAGGAACCATAATCTTTATTTTTAAACCACATGGAATAGGAATCGTAACCCAATATTTTCAAACTAGGTGGAACTGAAACCGTAATCTTTATTCAAAAGGATTCTAGCTCCTGGTTACGATAACTATCATTACGATTATTTATTACATTATTATGTAAGGTCTGAGTCGGTGCTAATAAAATGAATTCAAAAGAAGAGATAAAACTGTAGAAGTTGGGTTCCAGTAATCTTTGATGGCAAATCTCTTGAGAGAAGTAATTGAAATGGGAAGGTAAAACGTAAGTTATGCCCTAGTCAAAAACTGTTGAGTGGATCGACTACATCAAGTAAGAATTTTAGGAAACATGTTCGGATAATAAAATGAGCTTCGAAAATAGAAAACAGTGTTTCTGATATGTTACCTTTTTTATCTATTTACTATTTGGGCTGGTATCAAAGATACAATTTTCAAGCCAATATCTTATCTATATCTAGGTACTATGATGTTAAATTATCTATTACTTCTATCTAGATAAAGAGTTATTAAAATATCAGTATCTACATCTAGATACAATACTAAAGTATCTATGCTTAACGTTGGTTATACCCACAAGTTACATTACATATGGATGTACTACATACACCCATGTAACCACGAAAGTCGGCGGCTATGATAAAATGAACTTGAGATAAAAGAGAAAAGTATTAGACACCTACTGTTAAATATAAAAAAAACAATCTTTTTTGGACGAAACATTAATTAAATGGCTCTCCTTGTTTTATGGTGCTGTTTCTTTAATTGTAAATACGCTTATTTATTATACCGCGAGAGCAACGAAAACCCAAGTCAAAGGTACCCATGGATTTTAAATTTCTTGTCTTTGATAGTTTCATATTAATAAAAAAGTAAAACAAATGCTATTAAAATAATATAAGTGACATTTAAATTTTATTTAAGTTATATTTTACGTGATTACAGTAAAATTAATTTACACTAGAAATAATTTACAAAACTTTGTGAATTTAAAAATGTGAACAGAAGAACATAAAATTTTGAGATTAGAATCTTATTTTCGTAGTGGTATCGAGAATGAAAATGGTGAATGGGAATATCAATAGTCAAAATGATTATGACATTTAAAAGTTTAATGTTTGAAATTATAATGTAAGGATTACTCTAAGACAATCTTTTAAAATTCCAAGGGTATCTTTGACTTGTTTTTTTTTGCTGCTCTCACGGTACTTAAATCAGTGTTGATGAAATTTAAATAAGAGAAGATTCTCTAATTTATAGTTTTGTTTTGTGTACAAATAATAATACAAGAGAAATCATCCGACGAACGGTTTTAGCACAGATTACTTTTAGTTCATTCGACTACATGATTGGTCAAAACTGCGACGGTCTAGTACATTCCAGCAATTCTATTGGTGTATTACTTCCAGAATATTCGAAATCTAGAAAACAATTGCGCGCCCTATATAATCTTGCACCTGGACTTCCACCGCCAGTTGTATTCGTTGTGTTGTATTGCAACTTCGAAGTGCTTCATATTATTTTGATATCAACGCTACCTAAAATGTCTCTGTTACCAATTCTCTTCAACGACAATTTCGTGCGTCCATCTCGTATTTGGGATCAACATTTCGGTCTTGGATTGGATTTAGAGGATATGCTATCGCCATTGGAAAATAGATTGTTAAGAAATCCATCCATCTACTACAGGCCATGGCTTTCCGCCGCTGCTAGAAATGATGCCGGTTCTACAGTTACGGCCGACAAAGATAAATTTCAAGTCAACTTGGATGTGCAGCAATTCAAACCTGACGAAATTACTGTGAAAGTAAGTGGCAAGAACACCGTTACTGTTGAAGGCAAGCATGAAGAAAAGCAGGACGAACATGGCTTTGTTTCTCGTCATTTTGTTCGAAGATACGTGTTGCCAGATGGCCACGACATCAATCAAGTGATGTCGAATTTGTCATCGGATGGAGTCTTGAGCATTACTGCCCCTCGCGTTGCTCAAGAAAGCATTGAACATCGCAACATTCCAATCCAACAAACTGGAGCACCTTCAAAAGCTGTTGAGAAAAAAGAATAGGTCTCTACTTTATACTTCATTCTCTTAAGCTTTTTATTAATTTCTGTTAGCATTTTGTTCATGTATTAACTAGTAAGACTGATTATTTAGTAGTTGTAGTTCTGAAGCTTCTGGAAATATTAAAATGTTTTGTATAATGTATGTATAACAAAGTGTCTAATAAAAAGTTTCTCTTTTCTTATCAGTATTTCTGTTTTTTTTTTAAGTAAATAAATTCACATTTGAAAATGTAGACATTGTAACTAATGTCAATTTTGTAATCATGAAATGACATCAAAATGAGAAACTCAGTATATGCAATTTTGATTATTTGCATTAAAACTAATCCCACTTGGAATTTTAATTTATTCATATATCTCCAAAACGTACCACTTTAGAATACATTTATGTTTACCTAGTAAAAATTAGGAGTACTTAATATACAGTGATATGACTCACAATAGTACTTAAACCAATTCTTAATGTTCTACTTACATAAATTTCACACTTATGATACAAGAAGGGCAAGATATCAATTCCAGTTTACATTCATCTAAGGATCTAGATTTTTGAATTTGTCTCGATGATTCTATAAGAGTATGATTATTTCCTCCAATAATGCTTCCCTTTCTTCCTAGTTCTACATAAACACGTCTGGCATTGAAATTTCTACATGTTTCTTCATATCGGAAAATTGTACTTTCCCCTCTTACCATAAATAATAAAGCAAATACACTTAAAAAATCAAACTTTACATTCATTTCCATTAAAGGAAAACAACAAACTGATGTAATTTGGTTATTAGATTTTTATTCAGACGAACAAGATACCTTACAAAGGCATAATCCTCTTAAATAACCACTTTTAACACATACTAAGCAGATAAAAGAAAACTTATTTTTAGAAATAATTATGGATAAAGATATGTTGAAAACAAACATGACTTTTTTTTAATTTTATTATCAAGCTTATAAAAATACAATAGAAAACTAAGATTTTACAAATTTTATATCTATATATTAGAAGTCGAGGCTCTTATCTGCAAAAACAAAAAAAAATTATTCTTGAAATCTTTAATATTTTGCTATCCTGATACCTTCTGATTTTTTTCGAGACTTTTCTAATCCTCTTAAGAACTCTTCAAAGTTACTCATGGGTTTCAACAAGCTTGTCTTTTTATAATCTTTAATGCTTTTAATGCTTACAATACCTTCCTCTAAATTCTTATCATCTAATTGAGATTCTTGTTCTTTTGTTTTTGCATCATAAATGTTAATTTCATCAACTAAAAGACTAAAATACACTAGTTAACTTTATCTTATTTCAAGAAATTACTGGAAAAAAGCTTAAAAGGTTATAATTACCTTACGGTAGGTACCATATGAGGATCAAAACGATCCACAGCTTTAGCTGAAAATGGAATTGATATTTTTCCTGATTTTGGATGAACACAGAACGGAGCCTTCAATAAATGGTTTAGGCCTTTTGTTACATTAATATCTAAACGAGGATAAGCATATTGTAGCATTATTTCTTCTTTAACATGCCTTTGAGTTTTAGATAGTTTTTGCTACAATTAACAAAATAACAGTAAAGAACAAACTTGTATTAATTTAGATTGGCATACCTACCTTTTGACTTAAACAAGTTAATTCCTCATTAAAAATTTTCCAGCGGTTCTCTGAAGTCTTAGCCTGACTCATCACTTCTTCAAAATGTCTTCGTATATCATCATCCAAAATCATTAGAAAGTTTTTCAATCTTTCATCGGTACCTAGCATATCTTGTTCTTCTATTATCATTTGAACAAAATATGGTTCAATTACATCAAGTGCTCTTCTGCAAATATTTAAAAATAAATGTAAAACTACTTTTCACATCTTTAAGAACCTACTGAATTGAATAATGTAATTTATCACCAGGTAAATAAACCTTTTTAGATTGATTTGCTCCACCCTTTACCAATTGTAAATATTCAGCAATAGCAGAACGGCACATATCATCCAATTTCCTAGCACTTTCATCACACACCCAACAATGAATACCACGACGACCAGAGAAAACCCACAACAGATTATGATATCCGAAATCTTCTCTTAAAGCACTATCTAGTATTTTACAAGCAATAATCATAAATTTCCAGCATTTAGAACACACATCAGCACCACTACAGCAGATTCTAACATCATCATAATCCGTCATATCAATATCAAACACAATTTCTTTTTCCAGTGGCACAAATTCATTAACACCACGACGATCTTTCGGTCTGCATGAATATACTGCACCTATATCAATTTTTACTGGACATCTTTTTTGTATTTCATGCATTAATTCTTCTAGATTATTAAATGATTGAAAACGAATGTAAACATCTCCCAGTAACGTGAATGAGAATTCACGAAAATCCAGATATGATGATTTTCCTATATTCAAGATAAACAATTAATGTTGTACATGAAAGATTAGTTTTTCTTGAAATGTCTCACCATAACTAAGCCACTTGCAAAAAGGGTCGTAAGGAAACAACCTCTTATAATAAAGAGGCAAGAGATCTGGTAGAGTTTCTTCTTTGTATTCTGATCCCATAGTTAGATTTTATTTAGTTAAAGAAAGTATAAATTACTGATTAACTTAACATATATAAACAGTTTTTAGCGTTTTCAGTTTGATGTAAATCGCAAAATAAGGTTTGTTTGTGGCGGGAATCCACAGAAATAAAAAGAGGTTATGGTTATGAATGGCGGTTTATTTAAAAAGTACATGATAGTAAATAAACTGCAACTAGTAGATATAATTAGTCTAGAAGATTCAAGTAAATTATTTTTTCCTGTATTTTACTATATTATTATGTTATATTGTGTAAAATGCTGATAATTTGGCAATTTCATAAAAACAGACTGAAATAACCTAACATTTTCAAAAAATGTTGCGCTGTTAGAGGTACCATTATTCTAGTATTACGCTTCAAAAACTCTTTAAAGTAGTATTAATTCAATTTAAATATCAGGTTTGTTCTAGCTTCTTACATACAGGATCCACTGTACGGTTACATTTACTTAACATGTTAAGTTAGCCCTGCATAAATGGCACAGAAGTCGTAATATTCCGTTTTCTTGTTCTTTTTGTTTTGTATTGAAAACAAAACTATGTCAAACAGTCAAGAATACTTCATTTAAAAAATAGTTGCAGCTTGATTAATTGATCAGAGAAAAACCGAGCTGGATGACTTGCTACTGAACCTACTTACATTCACCTTTTTGGAAAGTGATTATAATAACAAAATAAAAAACAAATTATTTCAGATAATAAAGTTTATTTATACATTTACTTTATAAACTATAAGATACAATTCACAAAATCATCAAACAACTTACAATTCATCTAAACATCATATATCAAAATGGTTTGAAATTTGTTGAAAACAAATAAATTTGTTTTTGGTCCTGTAATTAATTTGAGCTCTATCATTGCTTTTGAATTAAATTGTTCTTCAAAACCTTTGACACCAGGAAATATTATTTAATTTATAATAAAGAAAATCACACATGTAAAATTAAAAGAAAATAAAAAGGTATTCCCACAATATGTATTTGAGTCATATCAACACTTTAAGTGATTCAATAAACCAATCAACAGGAAAAATGAAATAAAAGAACAAGATTTAATAGAATATGGCAGATGCATCAAAACAAATTTATAATGCTACATGTGTGGAATTAACTGGCTTGAACATTTTATATGTATGTGTGTTTATGTTATTTTTATATTTAGATAACTGACAGTAAATGGTTTTCTATACATTTTCACTGTTAACAATTCGAAATTTTTTTTTCTAACTTTTTTCTTTCATATAAACTTCTAACGCTGGCACATCTAAATCACATTCGTCTACAACTCCTTACTTCTTAACATTTAGGTTACATAAAAATATTATAAACTGACTCATCATTATTTTGAAGTCAATGGTTATTATATGTTAGGAAAATAGAAAGAGCTTGCATTTAACCAGACATGGAGCAATTATCATTAATGAAAGTAGACTAAATTCATTCAAAGACACATTTGTCTAATTAATTTGAATTTTTATTAAGAATTCTGGTCAAAATTAAGCCCTCTTTGTATAAAAGTATCATCTATAAAACATTAATAGTAAAAATGTAATATTACAACCAAAAAGCAGATTCTCATAAGTGCTGTCAGAGTAGACCAGTTAATAGTGAATGCAAATGAATATTGCTCTGTCAAATGATAATACAGCTTTGGTTCAGTACCTAATATTTATGGGAGTCCTCTTTTTGATTATAATTAATGGCTAGTTTTGCATAGAATTGGTTTACTGTCTAGAGCTTGATACCTGATAGTTAGATGGAACTCAAGAAGAAGTATGCATCAATAATCAAATAACTTTAAAAATTGTTAATACATACATTCCTTAGTTTTTTATTGAATTTTGTTATTTGAATTATCTACTATTTAGCTCTAGGATTATTTCATAAAACCAAGACACATTATCAAAACTGATATGACAAACATTTGTATTAGGTCAGTACTTTCATCTCTAAATAAACTCAAACAAAGATTTTTCCAACTAGATTATCAAAAACTGCAAACACTGCAGATATGACATAATGTGGTATTATATAAAAGTATATCATATTTTGTATAATATTATAAGAGTAAAATGCATATTTTGTGCAACTTATGTGAATTATAATCAAACATAAAAGGTCACCTCTAGCAACACATACGCTTAAAACGTGGGTATGGAATGATCCATCAGATCTTTCAACAATGATGTAGACATCCTGTAAAAGAAAATATAAAATTACATATTTTATGGGCAGTAATATTCTCCAACTTACTTCTTAATCATATGTTCATAGATAAAGGTAGGAATAACAGTAATTGTTACAATATCTCCTGCATTTTCAATGAATTTTGATATTTCTTTGTCTTTTAAACCCACAACATTCTGGCCTTCAACTTCTAATAAATGATGATCAGTAAGTAATCCATTCTTCGCTGCAGAAGAATCTTTCACAAGACTAAATATCTTTCCATTTTTAAATTGGAATCCAATATGACCTGTACTATCTTTATGTAAAGTAAGTGTTCTTTCAAAGGGTCTATCGCGAACAACAACAGATATACCATTAACAGGACCCTTACGGAACAAATCATGTACTTTATCCATACTATAACCAGCTACTGTTTGTCCATTAATTTGTAAAATCTGATCACCAAAGCGTAAACCAGCAAGAGCTGCTGGTGATTTATCAATGACTAAACAAGCAAAAATCCCATTGTTTATGGGTTTTACACGAACACCTACTTTACCATCCTTGTCCTTGCATAATGTAAGCTTAAAATATTATTCATAATTAACAAATTACATTTTATAACTATTATAATATAATAATTTAATACCTCGCGTACTCCATGAGTGACTTGAGCTCTCTGTAAACCTAAAGATTGGCCAGACAAAGGGGCTACCATATTTGATACGCCTCCTCCTGAAGGCACTACTTCCCTCTAAAATACACTAATTAATGACAAAATTAAAATAATCCAAATGTACTTACTGCAGTCATAATAGCCACCTGAGTGTATTCCGGCATGTTGGCAGCAATAATAGCTTCAGAAAGCTCAAGGCCCATGTAATCAGTCAAAGAGGGATACATCGCTGGATTTTCTACAACAGGCATCGGCATAGAAGTTGAAGGAGCTGTAGGATAGACGTGTGGTGCAGTTGGTGGTGGTAGTGCTGCAATTTGTGCTTCATACTGATTTTGTGCTCGAGCGAGCTGATCAAATTTCATATCTTCTAAGCTTGGATAAATCGACATATTGCCTAAAAGTATTTGTATTTATAAATACTGCACAAACACTTAATACCCAAAAAGATAATATATTTTTATTGATTGCTAAAAATAACTTTGAACCAGTTACCTTCCTTCTTGTCTCCTTAATTAAACAATACTTAAAACTGTCACGCCCCTAAGAAGTCTTTATATTATGTGTTAATGTTTGATTAAGAATTTCCCAACGTGACTCATTAACTAGAGGTTCGGATAAATAAAAAAAAATATCCTCGTGAATCTGATAAGTGACGTTATTACACTTGACATCTACGTCAAATAAAAACATTATTATGCGCATGTTCACAGCTGAATTTGAATAAGCCAATGTTACCGCCATTTATTTTAATTATTGCTACGAGGTATGGTCTACGCATGTTTTGTTTCTCGTAGCTGCTGTTATGAAGCAACAAGCAAATGTTTTTGAAAATGTTAGTATAAGCCACTGTTTGTGGCAGAACGATGAAGGTAGAAGATGATGGGTGATCAGTTTCGTAAAGTAGAACAATATTCACCAAAATCATCACCTAGAGGGGCTCGATCCCCTGTTGTGTCTCGCCAAGATTCATCTGGAACTTTAAAAACGACGATTTTGCTGGGAAAAAATCCTTCAATCGTCCCCAGTGGGCCCTTCTATTTAATGAAGGAACCACCAGGTACTTCTTGTTTTTCTTCACTTCACTCTTAATTTATGCTTTATTAACGTAGATTGCATAATTAGACTATTAATAAATGACCTAAAATAGTTACATGATCAGTTATCACATATAACTTATTGGTATAAATGTGTTTCCTTTTTGTAAACTCATTGGTAAATGAATGTTTTCAGGAGATTCCGAATTAACTGGAGCAACAAATTTGATGGCTTATTATGGCCTCGAACATTCATATACTAAATTTAGTGGAAAAAAATTGAAAGAATCGCTATCATCATTCCTACCAACATTACCAGGTGTTATCGATGCTCCTGGAGCTCAAGACAATAGTTCCTTAAGATCTGTAATTGAAAAACCACCGATCGGTGGCAAAGAACTGTTACCCTTAACTAGCACACAATTAGATGGATTTCGTTTACATCCTGGACCGGTAAGTTATAGATATTGTTATGCACTAATATTCCGAATAATTATATTTTATGTAATTTTAGTTACCTGAGCAATATCGTTATATTAATCAAACACCGATAAAGAAACACAAAAATAAGCATAAAAAGCATAAACACAAAGAAGGTGGTCCGCCCAGTCAAGAGACTCAGATTACAGAGGTAGGACAGGATACACATGAAAAGAAACACAAGAAACAGAAAAGGCACGATGATGATAAAGAAAGAAAAAAGAGGAAAAAGGAAAAGAAACGCAAAAAGCAAAAGCACAGTCCCGAACACAGTGGTGGTTTAACGCCCAGTCAGCATACAAACACTTGATTATACATATAGTACATTGACCTCAGAGAGATTTTGTTATATACCTGTTATTATTTAAAAATGTACATTTTTTTATTAAGTTAGTTAAGTATTTGAATAAATAAAGTTACTTTTTAAAATTGAATTGTTTTGTGTCGACCAAAACAAAATGTGCATTAGTTAATTAACAGGTACTCAAATGCCCCCTATATATCTCAGTAAATATGCATTTTATGGTAAATTGTTTTCTATAAAAGTTGTTTAGTGTTGAGTTCTACATTACAGGACAATACCAAAACTATTTTTTAAAAAAACGGAACTTTTTTTTTTAATTGAAAGGTACTCTTTGATTGTATTCATTTGATATAGAATTTTTTCAGTGATGCACTTGCATAAATAAATTTTAATTAAAACACAAAAAAGTGTTTGAGAGTTTATTTCAATATTAATCTATTGCAAACTGAAAACATAACAACTGCACTGCATAGTTCATACAAGATTTTCAAAGTGTGCACCATTCAAGCTTGGAAATGATAATTTTTAATATTTTATTTAGGTATAAATCTTTTTAAGGGTCTAATAGTCATGTTTCTTGTTTCATTGCTGAGATGGTTAATTATACAATTTTTATGCCATATATTGAAACTTGGCTGTGATTTTTTTACTCGTTTAAAGTGTATATACATATCATTTCTTGTATTATGTGAGTGTAATCTTACATTTTGGTATAGTTTGTAATATTTTTATTAATGTAATATATACAATAACATTAAGATATTTAGGTTGATAAATAATTGTTTACAGCTTTCATTTTGTTTGGAGACATTCATGAACGTAATCAGGGTTGGAAAAAAATCAATTTTTAAAAAAAAATCATGATTGTTTTGATTTTTTCGATTTTTTTGTGTATTCTTAATTAGATTGAAATAAAACCCTCCAAGAGTAAAAACCAGCTAAAATTATGACATTAATTATATTTATGCATTTTTATAGCACTTTATTGCTATTTAATAGTGTTCTTAAATTTTTCACATTTATAAGACCATAACCAAAGATTAGGGAAGTAAACCCTAATCTTTACCATAACTGAAACATTTTTAAAAATACATGCATCAGCGAGTTGGAAAATGCATGGCTAGACAGCAGTATTCTTGTCATATCCTGTCCATACTTGCAGTGGCCGTCTGACACAGTGTTAAATTTGATGTCAAGATTGACTACAATTTCGTCATTGAAATCTGACATCGTTGCATACAGCACATTTAATGTCAAAACTGCATTTAAAAATTTGACAAGGGAATATTTAGAACATGTTTTAAAAATCGTGGTTATTCTGCATTTGATATAGAATTTTTTCAGTGATGCACTTGCATAAATAAATTTTGATTAAAACACAAAAAAGTGTTTGAGAGTTTATTTCAATATTAATCTATTGCAAACTGAAAACTTATAACAACTACACTGTATAGTTCATACAAGATGTTCAAAGTGTGGTTATTCTGCATGTAAACAACACGTTCTAAATATTCCCTTGTCAAATTTTTAAATGCAGTTTTGACATTAAATGTGCTGTATGCAATGATGAAATTGTAGTCAATTTTGACGTCAAATTTAACACCGTGTCAGGCGGCTCTAGAAGATTGGAGCTCTGAGAGTCCTTTTTATTTTCTATTTCTTGCAGAAATTTTATTGTAGTTAAAGTGTTCAAGATTTATTTTAATTTAAAAGGCAGAAAACATGAATTATATTTATACTAATTAATAAATATAAAAATGATTTAAATCAATGATTTTTTTTTTAAAAATCACTTGATTTAAATGAGGCCAACCCTGAACATAATGCTTTCTTTTGAAAAATAAATATAATAGCATCAGTAGGGTTATCCCATAAGAGAATACAATAAGATAAGCAGGAACATAGGCAAAATAAATAGTTTTTAATACATTGAATGTTACACAATAATCCTTGAGGGAGACCTGTAATGTTGCAATAGGATCTAAGAATTCATTATTGTAGAAAAAGTTTTGTTGATGAAATGTAAAAAACAATTTTATAAGTTTCCATGGTTTTCCGTGTTCAATGGTATATCCACATCCACACAGTCAAACGTCTTGGATAAGTCGAAACGAGCTGCTGCCACAAGAGTGTTATTTTTCACTTCCATTAATTTATAAATAAACATTTGATTATAATAAATTGTTAGTTGGTAAAAAAAACTCAATGTGTTCTGGGTACTTTTTCTAAAGCGTCCCTTAATCAATCAAATTTTTTATACTATAGGTATAAAAAGAAAAGTGCTTCATTGATGATGTTAAAACTTTATTGTACATACAAAATACAAAAAGAATTATTAACCTAAAGAAAATTTGGCATCCCTGGGAAAGTGTCCTAAAATGCCCTCATGTTATTCTAGCCCTGACTGCAGTAAACATGTCAATATGTATAGTATGTATTCTAAATTAAGATAGGGCAAGGTGGTAGTTTATTGGTGACAAGATGAAAATCTTATGTGGTGGCAAAATGGAAATTTTATGGTGATAAAGTAACAATTTTATGTGGATGTCAAGGTAGCAATGTTTGATGGTAATAAGGTGGCAATAATTTCTTGGTGACAATTTTCTTTTAAAAACTTGTATAAAATTTGTTTCTGAATAATTATTTATTTTTTTCAAAAAGAGCAGGTTTCTGCAATATTTTATAGAAACGAGAAATCTTAAGGATAAATATATAAATTAATGGAAATCATCTTAAAACTACTTTTTCTACAATTTTGTAAATATAAGTAGTTAACAGCGAAAATGAGGAACACCCTGTATAGTAGACAAAAAAGACCTTACATAAAACTTGACCCCTAAGTCCAAATCACAAGTTAAATGCCACAATTAATAATTTCTTAAAACTTTATATACTATATCCTTGAAATGGATTTTCTTAATTTTACAAAAAAACTGTATATAACTTTTTTTTAAAATGCACCTTTTCTGAAATACTGAGTGTCAAACTTTGTTTTCTCAATATTTCAAGGACAAAATAAAATATCAAAATGAAATTTTCTTTATGTTTGTTATTACTCTGAAGTGTCTACTGTTTTACGTAGTTTTGCATCTGGTATTAATTAAATCAAAAACAATAAATTACAGAGGCAAACTTTAAAGAAATTCTTTATTTCATAGGTAACTTG
This sequence comes from Ignelater luminosus, assembly GCA_011009095.1. Taxonomy (NCBI): domain Eukaryota; kingdom Metazoa; phylum Arthropoda; class Insecta; order Coleoptera; family Elateridae; genus Ignelater; species Ignelater luminosus. The sequence goes on along the minus strand of VTPC01090251.1, from coordinate 214,727 downwards.
ACGTGGAAAACATAAATTATTTATTGTATGCACAATGTCTAAAATTACCTAGATGTATCTCAGTATAACGAAACAAATTTAGATGTGACCTTGATTTGATTTTTTTTTACTCAAAATAACCTCCCCTGTCACCAGTTTTCATTTAATATTGTGTATCACCCTGTATAGGTATACAGAGAAAGCATAGAAACAGAAAAATAAATTGATTCAAATAATATTTAATTTAAAACCCCTTTTGGTCTTCTCCACAAATAAAAATGTGTTGTCTATATTTGTAGGGTAGACTAAAAAAAGAATTTTTAAAAATAAATAAAATTATTTTTTCTAGAAAACAACATCAATAAGAATAATCAAGGAACTACACGTTTTGTCAACTATAAAAGTAGGTACTTTGAATGATTTTTAAAATAAATCTGTTGTTATTTTATTTTTTATTATATCAATAATATAATTTTATTTGAATCACTCCAACCGTCATAAATACATATTTTAATAGGGTTGTTAGTAAATAATTGTTTTAGAGAAAAAACAAATTATAATTTTATTAACAAACAAAATTACAGTTTTTTAAAATACCCCTAGTGTACGCAGATATGCATATTTTTAAGATTCCCTCTCATAATTCTATGCTACGCGAGCTACGACAATTGCTTTCCGGTAGTGGGGGAGATTACCGGCAACGTCACTTCAAATTTTTCGATCGTTAACATTTCCGCGTCGGTTTGGATCGTGTGAGGCAGCGGTGTCCATTTTATTTCTTGGTACGTATTTTTTTAAATCTTTAAACAGCTGCACGATTTAAATGAATCTTTGTATTTTTTATTTTAAAATAAAATCTGTAAAGAATTGTGTAAGATATGCATTAATTATTTATGTTTGATATTTTGTATTTCTTAATGTAAACAACTTAATTAGTGAATGACGCCGCCCTGCAAGGCGGACATTTTGCAATTTTATAATTTTAATGATTTTCTTTTCAGTCGTTTGACTTTTAAACGCCATAATCAAATGGCGGAATATAATTCCTACGAATCGGGACCTGGTAGTTACGCAACGTATTCACAACCACCACCTCCGCTGAATAATGCTCAAGGTGGTGGTGGAGGCGGCGGCGGCGGCGGTTATGGTGGTCCACCATCCGGTGGTAATTATGGTAATCAAGGAGATGTAGGTGGAGGTGGATCATGGAATCAAGGCAGAAGTGGCGGCGGCGGAGGTGGAGGTTATGGAGGGAATTCGCAAGGTAGGTTTGGAAAACGAACGATCATATACAAATTGTTTTGTTGACATATCTTAGGCATGGTTGTAGAAGTTTAAAAGCTGCGACCTCTCATTATGTCATAGAATATATTTGGATAATTGATAGACCCTCTGTTTTTATATTAGTGGAGGGATTGAACAGTATCTGTACAGAATTACAATTAATTGATAATAATTTTGATATTGATCTGGAATGATCATAAAATAAAAGTAATACCTATTTGCATGTTTTGTGTATCAGATGGACCTAAATAATGGAATTAGATTGTCATTATTTTATTTCTATAAAATTAATGAAGCGTTACTTTTGTTTTCATCAATTTTTTTACAACTAACTACAATTTTATTGCCAAATTGCCTTAATTGGTTATCGTTTGCTATTAAATCATATAATAAATGTGAATTTTCAGGTGGAGGAAATTATGGTGGACAGAATAGTGGTAGCTACAATACAGGAGGAGGTAGCGGAGGTGGATATGGTGGTAGTTATGGTGGAGGTGGTAGTGGCGGCGGAGGAGGAAATGATTATGGTGGTAATGGCTATGGTAACAACTACGGCAGTGGTGGTGGTGGAGGAGGAGGTTATGGAGGTAATTCTTTGTGATTTATTTTTAATCTTATATTAAGAAATTAATTTCTTTCATTTTATAACAGGAAACAGAGGAAGTGGTGGTTTTAATAGAGGAGGTGGTGATGATCGCAAAGGACCTAGAGGAAGTAGTTTTGGGTAAGTTGTCTTTATTTTCTGTTATACTTTTTCAAAAATGAAAGAAGCGTTTTCAAATTATTTGTCAAGTAAATAATAACAGAAATCCAGGTAGAGCAAAGAAAACGCATAGGTGACCTCGTAATTTCATACCTTAAGTGGTAATAACAACTGACTTTCCGCTGATAAAAGGTTTTAACATCAATAAGCGTTTTCCATAAAAAGTGTCCTTTTATGAATTTAAAGTGAAAAATAGTCCTGGATAAAATATGGTGAGCATCTATTGAAAAATTAACAGTAGTAAATCTTGTTTGCTTTGAATAAAATAGCCTTCAATTGTTTTTCTTTTCAAAATTTTCCACTTGTAGTTTTTGCAGTTTAATAAATTGCAAGCAAATTTCAAGCTGTGCTTGCTTGGTATGCAACGATTTGTAGATTTTGCAATTAATTCATTTTACTGAATGAATTAATTAGTAAGTAATTTATAATAACGAATGAAAAATATATCGTGCAAGTCAAACAAGCAAAGTAACAAAAAAATTTTCATTTTGCATTTTGTAACTATTGTTTTGTTTTTTTTTTAATTATTATTTTTGTCACATAGACTTTTTAAGTGTACGTATTCTTGTTAACTTGGTTTGTAAACATTGTTTAATGTATAATGTCATGGTTTCTCAGCAGGTTTATTATACGACATGACTTTTGTGGGTTTTTCGTGATAGAAAAATTAGGTAGGGTAAACAGTAAAAATGAGGTTAAAGTAAGTTGGGTATTTTTGTTTTGGACAAAAAAAAAGTGTAATTGAAGTGCCTTATTATGGTATTTTGTGGTGGCTGAATGGCTCAGCAAAATATGATTTCAGGTTATTTGAAAATGGCACTAAACAAAAGTGTATAGCAAATGAAAGGCACAATTCTTGTCTTCTTTTTAAAATAATTTGACAAGTATTTTGCCTGGTATCTTAAGGTATTGAAAGTAATTGCTTAGAGCATTAATGGTATAATATAAAGGGGGTAAAAATGGTTCTGACAATATATTGACTGACGACGTGACGAGACTTGCACATTTGACAATGACAATTTCAGAAGAAGAACTTTTATGACTTTGGTATGAAAATGGCTACAGTGTATCTCACCCCCTTGCTTGGTGTGTCTTCATCAACTGATCGTATACTTCTGTTTTAGCGGTGGAAACAGAGGTGGTTTTAATAAAGGTAAAAGCGCCAGATAGATTATCTGGTGCCATTTTATATGGTTTATTGTTCTATGGTTTATGAAAGAGCTGGAATTTGGTTTTATTTTATATAATTAGGTAACAGTAAGGTTTTCGGGTTAATATTTGCAGCAAATAGAACTTTGTTGTTTTTTCCAAAAAAAAAAGTGTCTCCAGTAATTTTATAAAATATTGGGTATTTAGGTCTTTTTGTTTTGAGGTAAGTTGCCAACAGTAAAAATAATGCTGAAGTGACCAGCAGATTATTAATGTGATGTTGCTCTTTGTACAAGCCTATGTAGATAGTACCTTTTTTTGTTTTCTAATTTTACTTGCATACATTCATGTTGAATTTTAGAATTGATTATTTGGTCCTTGAATTAAGGTATAAGATCAAAGTCAGGTTTAATATTAGGATGGGTAGGATAGAATCGCGTAACAAGGAGCAAATAATCAAAACTAATTACCTAAAGACAGCTCTTTCATGTATTTTCTCCGATTTTTAGGGTATTCGCAGGCAAAATTAATTTATTCCTTAATTTTATTTCTTGATTTTTTTTTCTCTTAACACATGGGTTTAATAATATTATTCTGCACGATTTTTGTCTTGCTAAATAAAATGGTTTGCAACAATAAGAAAGGCAGTATTTGCTAACTGCATAAGTTCAAGTAATTAATATTGCAGTGTATTATAAGCTTATAAGGGTAAAACAGTCTTATCATTCGATGTCTTAGATTTTTCTATTTAATTAAAATTGCTAATGGATTCGTTTAAGCTTGTTAAACTTTCCAGTGAGAAGTAATATTCTTAAAAAATTGAAACTCTAAATTTATTAGCAAATTAGCTGCATTGCAGATTTTAGCATATTGTTACGAATAGTACTAGTGAAAGAAAGTAATAATAGATTTCATCATATTGTCAATTTATATTATAGGCGGTGGATCTGGAGAAATGATTGTTCAGCAAGATACCATATTTGTGTCGGGAATGGGTCCGGATATATCTGAAGAAGATATTGCTCAACATTTTGGATCAATTGGAGTAATTAAGGTTGGTGTAATAATGCGCTTTATTTTTTAATTAGTAAATGCGAATTGCACTCTGTGCTTGGATTAAATTATGTCCAAGATCAATTTAGATATTCGCTATAGCATATAACAGATACCTATTTACTAGTATTGATACTCTGTTGGTTTGCTAGTTTATTATGTCTGTTACAGCCAAATTTATTTTTACGTTATTAAAAGTCTTAAAATGACATAACCTATCTTATTGGATCAAAGAATTATAAAAATGCAATTTGATTTCATTTCATAGTAAAATTCATTGGATGGACACCTTCCATTCTGTTAAATACTAGCTGTGTGTGATAATGTGGAAAGGATCTGTTAAAAGATACAAAGTTGGTTAAATTTAGAATTTTCTAGATCAATATATTGGTACTTTTGTTTCCTCAAAAAGTTCACAGTTTGTTTCTGAAATGTAGGATATCTGTCAAAAAAAGGGCAAACAAATCATAATTGGTGCTCATTTGTCCAAAAGAAAATTTGCCCTTCTGTGATTGTTACTGAAGAAAATCTCTACGACCACTTGCTCCAAATATTGCTTAAGACAACAAAGAATATTTGTGGTAAAGTTTTAATTCAAAAGTTTTTGTTCTTCCAACATTTCCAACAGAAAATGTTCAATATCAATACGACACAAAGTTGGTAATAATAATAAGTTTTTTGTCAACTTGAATACAGGATTGCTAAAAAGTATGGAAACACGCTACCCTCGCAGAAACGGTAAGTAATAGATAAATGAAATTTGGAGAGCTTAAAGTAGGTATTTTTTGCCATATTTTGCGAAGGGAATTAAAAACAAATCTTAAATTGTTTCTTCGTACGGCCGTCCTATTGAATTTTTTTAAATGGAACACCCTGTAATTGACCCCATATTTGGATAGGGATTTTCGAGACGAATTCAATGGTATATGTGTTGCTACACTTATCTTGAAAGGTTTTAGATATACTTGCTATTCTATTGTCAGGGGTTTCACTATTAAAAAGTATGAAAACACGCTGCTCCTGCAAAAACGGTAAGAGATAGATAAAGGAAATTTAAACAGCTTAAAGTAGGCATTGTTTGCCATGTTTTGCGAAGAGAATCAAGATCAAATCCTCAATTGTTTTTTCGTACGGCCGCCATCTTGAATTTTTTTTTATGGAACACTCTGTAATTGACCCCATATTTGGATAGGGGTTTTCGAGACGAACTCAATGGTATATGTGTTGCTATACTTATCTTGAAAGGTTTTAGATATACTTGCTATTCTATTGTCAGGGATTTCATTATTTAAAGGTATGGAAACACGCTGCTTCTGTAAAAACGGTAAGAGGTAGATAAATGAAATTTAAACAGCTTAAAGTAGGCATTGTTTGCCATGTTTTGCGAAGGTAATTAAAAACAAATCCTCAATTGTTTTTTCGTACGGCCGCCATCTTGAATTTCTTTAAATGGATCACTCTGTATATGACCCCTTATCTCGATGGAGATTTCTAAGGCGAATTCAACAATATAAGGGTTGCTATACTTATCTTGAAAGGTTTTGGAGATAATCACTATTCTTTTGTCAAGGATTTCTTAACTTTAAGGGCGGATTCGTAATGCAAGCAGATCCTCCCGATTATTTGCAAAATTCCTTGCTAAAACTTCAGAAGAGATTGTTTCATTTCCAAGAAGTTAACGAAATGCATTTTGAACACTTGTTATAAAATTATATTGTGTTTTTGTTATTATCAATTCGTCACTATTTGTTCTTATTCCATCATAAATTTAGTTTGCTCTCCATCGATCTATTATTTTAAATAAGTAGGCCAAGGGCAAAATTTTTACAGTTTTCTTTTACTTTAATTACTTATAAAATAATCGCACATCGTTTTAGTTCCATTGCCTCTGCTGTTTTACGGGTAACTTGATTTTGATAAAAATTATTAGTGAAATCCTTCACAAACCTAAAAATAAGTATAGCAACCTGTATATCATTGAATTTGTCTTCAAAATCGCTATCCAACTTTGGGGTCATATACAGGGTGTTTCATTTACAAAAATTCAATTTAGCGGCCGTACGGAAACAATTGAAGATTTGTTTTTAATTACCTTAGCAAAACATGGCAAAAAATACCTACTTTAAATTTTCCAAATTTCATTTGTCTGTTACTTACCGTTTCTGCAGGAGTAGCGTGCCCCTCTATTGGTCGGACGAAAATGACATGCACTTTAATGGGAATCTTTTTACAGTCGGAATTAGTTTACTGGTAAATTTCTTCACTAATGCCAACTATTATAGTATTGATTTTGTTTTTCTGTGAAAAAACTTATAGTAAATATTGTGACTTTTTTTTTATTAATAAAAGATGTAAAATATGATGTAAATATAAAAAAGGACTGCAGATGTATGGAATAATAATTATTCTACACGCTTTATTTTTACATTAACAAAATAATGGAGATTACATGTATATACAGATCCTTAGTTAGCATTTGGTATGTACTGACTTCTTTTGATGAGCCCTTTTTTTAGAAATAGCTTAAAAGATATTAGAAAACATACAACCCTTAATGCAGTCCTGATCCACTGTATACCTCGACTCGAAATGTCTGTTGCGATCACTTACCTAGCACGTGTTACAGTGCATGTCAGATTTGAATATACTTTAGTTTGAGTCGTGAGTCATGTTGGAACAAATTTAAAATAAAGTGCAAAAGTTTCTTTGTTTTTTTTCATGTTTTGCATCAAGTTGTCTGAAACTTCTTTTTCTATTTTTTCCATATTTTGCTTCGTTTGCAGCGCTATTGTACAGATTCTTTTGTAAACTGCTCAGGGGAGATGTTCTAGCATCTGTTAGTAAGCAACGTACAATATGTGCCAAGAAATGCCTCCACTGTGCCAGCTGTATTAAAAATATTGCGAGTTCTTGGTTCTATCTGTAACTCATAAGCAGACAGTCTAAGAAAATCAAGCATTTTAGTTTTTATAAGTAATTTAGTAATTGATAAATAGGCAACTGTTTCCTAATTTTACCAACTTTGTATCTTGTACAGTACTAGATAATAATTAGACAGTAGTAGGTATTTTCAGTTTTCATTAAAGTACATAATATGATTTTTGTCTGTGCCACAAATACCATATAATATCTTTACAGAGATGTGGATGATACAAGCAGATATAATGCTGTGGAATTACCATAAAGAATAATTGAATTTGCACTCATTATCGATTAGATAGAATTGATAAAATGTTAATGTAGAATGTTTTTTTTTTAATTTTCAGTTGGATAAAAGAACACAAAAACCAAAAATATGGTTGTACAAAGACAAAGCCACTGGCGCTTCAAAAGGCGAAGCAACCGTAACCTACGATGATACCAAAGCTGCTGAATCTGCCATTTCATGGTTTGACGGGAAAGATTTCAAAGGTTTCAGTATAAAAGTACAACTTGCCACCAAGCGAGACAATTGGGGCAGTGGCGGTGGAGGCAGACGCGGCGGCGGCGGTGGTGGTGGTGGTGGTTTCGGCGGCGGTGGCGGTGGAGGCGGATTTAAAGGTGGTCCGCGTGGTGGAGGTGACAGGAGTGGTGAGTAAATTAAACTTGACAGTGGAAAATATTTTATTGGTGTTAAGATATGTTAGGCGGCGGTGGTGGCGGAGGCGGTGGAGGAGGAGGAGGAGGTTTCCGTGATAGAGAAAGCCGTGAAGGTGACTGGAGATGTCCAAGTGCCGAATGTGGAAATACAAATTTTGCATGGAGAAATCAGTGCAATCGTTGTAGTGCACCGAAACCAGAAGGAGGCTCTGGTGGTGGCGGCGGCGGCGGAGGAGGTGGTGGTGACAGACGTGGAGGCTCTTCCTTCGGCGGCCGTGATAGACGTGGCGGTGGCGGAGGAGGCGGTGGTTTTAGAAGCGATCGCGGAAGCGGCAGACCTATGGGAAGTGGTGGCGGCGGAGGCGGTCGTTCTGGCCCTCCCAGAGGCAGAGGTGGTGGCGGAGGTGGATTCGGTGGACGTGGAGGCGGCAGGTGAATGTAATAATTTTTTTTATATTTTTTTTTGTGTGAATGATGAGATTGCACGCACTAAATATATTTTCTCTGTTTCAATTAATTATCCCCATTGCTCACAACAGTCGTTAGTGTATCAAAACTGATGCCTGCCTTTATTATGAATGGGGAATAATAATTTCTCTATTAAACGCACAAAGTGTGATTAACTTAATGTGTATCCTGTCTGGAGAAACAATTCTTACTTTCTTCTTTCTTTTTATTTAACTGAATGACTAAATAATAGTAATAAGTAGTTTTCTGGTTTAATTGTTTGTTAATTTTGAAACTTATTTTACAGAGGAGGCGGTGGTGGCCGAGGAGGAGGAGGACGTGACAGGCCAAGGCCATATTAACAATTTTGTAATAAGAAAAGTACATATAGTAGGTTTTTTTTATTATTTTTAAGTTATAGTACTTTTTTTTTTTTTATTTAAAAAGTATTTTTAAGTATTTCTGACTGTATTTTCAGTTATATAAGATAAGTGTTATATTCATAAGTAAATATTCCATGTTTAGTGTTCACTTCAAGGAAAAAAAATGAATGACCAGTAAAAACGATTTTTTCTTAGTATGAATTTCATTTAATAACCTAAAACCTTTTTAGTTAAAATGTTATTTTGACCCTGTATTCGCCGCTACTTTTAATATTTAAAATTGCTTGAGAATCTTTTGTTTTTTACCACCTATTTTAATCTTAAAATTAAGTTTTAATCCTATACCTGGTATACTTATTTAAAATTATTGTTTTAAGCTAAAATCAATTTTTATAAAAAACAATTTTCAGAGATTTTCTATTCCAAGTGTTTTCATAGAACAAGGTAAGGTTACACAACAGTGTATTGTGTGATAAAAAGTAATGCTATCTTCGGGCTGTAGACTTCTTTGATTAAATGCTTTTAGTAAATTTTAAATGTCTCATTAACCCTTATCCGGGCAACTTATTTTAGTTATGTTACTGGGCAAGGTGGGTCCAGTGGACTAGCCTTTGCATTGTAAAGTTTGTGTGATACTTTTTGTTAGTGTTGCATACACAGGTAATTAAATAAGATAAAAACAATTACTTCTATTATTTAAGATAACTGGAAGTAGATGTCTCCTGGTTCAATATAATTCTGCAAAATCGTATAATCTAATTTACCTAGAAAGGCATCAGAAACTCAAAAACCATATTTTTGTATTGGCTATTCTTCATTTCCGTATAATTTTTCTACAGTCATATTTTCATAGCTTCTACGTGATTTTTGCTAAATTCATGTCTTTTTTTATTCAACATAATATTGTAAAACTCTTAAAACCCAAGAATATAACGTAATTTATCTAGAAGGGCAGCAGAGGCACGCATAAAAAGTATCAATTAGCCTTGCATTTTTATTTGATACTATCAGACATACAAAATTTCAAAATTAGTTTAAAAACTTTCAACATTTGCAATTTTTATAAGGGTTCAGTTATTTTCATATTTCAGTACATTGACATCTAAAAAATATCAGTTCGGCTGATTTCTAAATTTTCTATTCTACAATATTCATAAGACCATAAACCACCGTAATTACCACTAATATTGTCGTTTGAAAATATAACAACAAAAGATAAACATAATTTACAAAGAATTGTTTAGTATTAATAGAAATGTAAGGAGGGTCCAATGGACCCACCTTGCCCGGTTATGTAATCATCAACGAAAAAATTTTTTCATCTAAATGTAAATTAAAATATTTGACTAACTGATAACACTTTACTTAAGGTATTCTTAGAAGTCATAAGTGCTCATTACTCCAAGACGAATGTTTCAGAAAATATGACAAAGTAAAATGGGCGCCGGGTCCATTGGACCCACCTTGACTGGATAAGGGATAAGTGATTTGTAAAATCAGTTAACTTTCAGATCTGTTCGACATTGCTAAATTTTCTAAGAAATTTTGTACAAATTAATTTTTTCTTAAATTTTTGGTCATTGCAAACGGAGTTTACATACAAATTTTTGTCAACAAAATTTTTATAGAACATGTTCTAGAAATTGGTAAATTTCTTGCAGAAAATGCGCAGTAAACATGAGCACAACCATGCACAAACCGACATCAGCTGGTCGTCTGCATGTTTGCTTGCTTTCCTATTATTTGAGGTTATGATTACGAGTCACATTGAAAGTCACTGCAATTTTCAAAGAAATTTTTGTAAAAACTTATAAAATTTCCACAAAATTTAGCAGTGTCAAACAGCTCTTAAACAGTTTCAAAAAATCAAATTACTTTCTATATTTTATAATTTTCTTTTTATTTTGCTAAATACAGAACAAAAGCTTTAACATAACCTTTTTTCAGGTAGATGCAATGTCAACAGTCTAATATGAGCCCTAACAACTAAATGTTGGGACATAATTTAAAGATGTTTATGTTACTACATTACACGATTACTGCGATTAATCAAGTTGACATGACAGAAGTATGAAAGTAACGTATTACAAGTAATGAAAATAAATAATTTATTTCATGAACTGCTGTGATTAGCTAAACAATAAAATACTCTTAAAATCATTGACAACTATACACCAAAAAAAAAATGAGATTGATGATGGTTACTCGAAACCGAAACGTTGTACAGGAATTTTGTTAGGGTATTTTAATAGAGAACAAAAAGTGGCAACGGAAAAGTGGTTTTAGTTTTCCGATATCTCTTCAAATAAAGAAAAGAAAAAAATAACGAAAATCGAGAAATCTGCTTTTTTTTAAATATCTCTGAAACTATCCAAGTTATCTAGATTTTGCAAACGTCAACAAAAAGGTCCTATAAAGAGCCAACTTTCATCTCATTTAACTGATCTTGTATCTCTTACCGTTTCCAAGATCACCATGCTGTGCATCTTTATCTTGGACACACTGTATATTGGGACAAATCAACTTTTTAGATCTTAATAAGATGTTACATTGCTCGAATTCTTGCTGGTCTAGTTTCTGCCAAAGTTCTACAAAACTCAAGTGTAAGACTACTCCATATTTCTTCCAGTCTTTCTTTAATTTTGCAACTGTTCTTTGAGTGTTGTTCCATCTTATGCCAGAGTGTTTCAATGATATTCAGATCTGAACTGTAAGCAGGCTAAGATAAAACTAATACTTTTATCAGAAAACCACTATTTTGTCGATTTGACTGTGTGACAAGCAGCCCCGTCTTGTTGGAAAGTAAAATTTACATCAGGATGCTGTCTCCCGATGCTTGGAAGAATACTATTTGTTAATATTCTTTGATATTTTTCAACATTAACAGTACCATCAATAAACTCAAACTTTTCCACATACAGCCCCAGATCATTACCCCCTTTGGAAATTTCAAGGTGCGTTGGATATAATCTTTATAAAAAGCTTCATTCTTTGCCCAAATAACTAGTTTTCGAACACCCCCACACAAACATCAAATTTTGATTCATCACCAAAAATAATTTTTGGCTAGTCTTTTACAGTTCATGATAATTTAGATTTTGTCTAATCAAATCTATTTCTTTTTGTTTTTGGGTTAAAAGCGGCTTTTCTTAAGTCTATGTGATAATAGAAAAGCACGGCTATTCTGAAAACATACAGAAAACTTTGCATCGAATCTTATAAGATTTTAATCCGGATTTATGAATCCATTTTCTACAACATTCTCGTGATAATTTTAATCCAGATTCTCCATTCCACCCTGCAATAATATCCCATAATGCATTTTGTCTACCCTTCTTACACAGTTTAACACCAACATTTTCGGTTTTCTGTTAGCGTTTTATAATATTAAAAACAATTGATTTGGAAACTTAGATTTTTGGTGATTTCACGAATTGTTTTGCTATTACATTATTGTTTTATAATTATCTCCATAAATTTTCATTTGTTGCTGCATCGCATGCCATTTTTATGAATAAATTTGACAAATAAGTTATAAAAGCAAATTACTAGAGAGGTTAGTGATAGCTACAATCTTTTTTTTTTTTGAAAACCAACCTCGTTTAAAAATATTTAAAAACATTTAGTTAGCTGTCCCAACAATTAGTTGTCAGTACTTTTTATAATTGAAACAAATGATTTTATCTGCGACGCATGCAATTCGCAGAATAATTATATTTGTCATCAATCATTTAGAACTTGAAACAATTCACACTTTTAAATAACCCTAGAAATCTGAGTGGAAATTTAATAAAATATCTTGTTTATACAACATTAAAAGAAAATACTGCTTGTCACAACCATTAGTTGTTAGGGCTCGTGTGTTCCAAACACAATGTGCACAAAGGATAATAACAAGAAAGTGTTGGCTTAATTTGTTATTTATTATATTGCCATTGATTAAAAATCTGCTTATTGGGTAATATTAATTCAAATAGTTTAAATGGCATAACCATAAAGTTGCAGAAGAATAAGGTATGTATTTTAAATGCACAAATGGTGGCGAGTAGTGTTTTAAGATTATACCATTTTAAACTATTTTATACTCATTGTTATTCTACAGTTTAGAAATAAATTCCTTCAAAAATGGTACATATAAGGTAAACTGACCAATGCGCCTGACTCACCCAGTAGCTGACACTTCAGTAAATAGCATGTGATCATTAAAATTCAAGTTTCCAGGAGGCTATGAATATGAAAGAAAAAATCAATTATCTTAGTCCAGTCAATGAATTCCCAAAAGTGGATTGTAGAGGACATGGAATGAGGGAGAATTTTTGTCTTGAGGAATGTGTTGAGGGTAGTTACGAAACAAAGATACTAAAAATCCCCGCCCCTAGCCCTGCCCCTTCAGGGGGGAAATTTATCCGAATACTTCAAATTGCTGTAACTTCTGACCTGTAGAAGATAAATTAGTAACTATTACATATTTCTGAAGGAAATGTAATGCTCTACAACTTCCTGTCTGACGACTTTTCCAAAACCATAAGGCTGAAGAGTTAGAAGGACAATTTCGACGAAAAAAAGATTTTTGAAAATTATCAATTTTTGCTGGTGAATATCTCGGAAACTATTTTTGTTTTGTTTTATTAGTCATATTTTTAGTCTAGAATATTAATTTATTCAACCCATACTTATTATAGCATGTAAATACAATAAAGGAGAAGATTGTAAATTACCGTTATTTCAAACTACTTGAATATAAGCTGCCCTGTCAGGCAGTGAAATCGATCAAGTCAGCTTTGGCAGGACTTCCAGGCCATTCATTTTTTTCACTTCCACCCACTTTTGTTAGAATTTGTTTACTTAATTCGCCTTTTTTGTAATTTAGGAGTTAATTCTAGTTCTTCCACACATTTCTGATTAATTATTGTTTAAATTATCACCTACAATAAAATTTTACCATATCTCTTTGTTAGTTGGACTCCAAGTTGAAACTTGGGAATAACCAGGATTATAATTAACTGTGCAAACCGAACTACATTTTTCCATGTTACCAGGCAAGTTATCATAGACTTGGCTTGCATCAATGCACAGTCAGATGTTTAACCTTGAATGTGTCTAGTCATGTTGCATTGTGTGCAAATCTTGCTTCAGTAGTTTTGCACATTGCTCGCTTTCTGTATTTTATGGCAAAAAGACAAGTTGATCATGCAACTTGATGTGAATTTTGGAGAATTATCTTCTAACGTACTATGTCACGAAATTGTATTGTGCAAGGTAGTAAGTGGTTGAGTGGAAAAGATGCACAACTGACATTGTGTTTTGCCATTTACAATGACCCACAAAACTTGCAATGATTGGATTGCCAAATAAATCTAAAGTTCCTAATTTAACAATAACATGGAATCTTTCTGTATTAAGACAATGGTCCATACTTTTATTTACCCTGTTAATGATAATTTGCATTGATTTATTAATATTGATTTTTAAAAGAACTTTTGAACTTAATTGAATTAAATACATTCGATATTAATGGAAATTTTGAACATAGAGTAAACAAAATAAAATAAAATGTACAGGTATGCAACAATAAGTAAATAGTCTTAACTATTAACACTGCAGTGGTTATGTCATTATGTGACTTACACTTTGCACACACCAAACTAATATTTTCAGCAACTTCCTTTGCCTTTTAAAATTGCTTGGATCCTCTGTGGTACACTTTTGATTAAAAGCTTTCTAATCACTTGAAATCTTGTCCCATTCACACATCCCACAGCTCATCAAGTGTTGGTGGAGGAGTGTCGTACTTTGCCAGGTGTTGCTTTAAACAAACCATACATTTTCAATAATGTTCTTGTCTGATGTTTGAGGAGGCTAATCCAAAAGTTGAATAGAGTGATAGTGTTTTTTTAGCACAATATATTCATCCATTAATGATATTTCCAAAATGTTAATATAGCTGTCAGCAGTCATTCATTCTTCTATTCTTGCGATTTTACCTACATTCTGGTTCTTAGTATAGCCCCGTATCATAAGATTTCTTCTGCCAAACTTCAATGTTGGTCAGAAAGTGGTGTTTGAGGCTGTTTACACACCCAAAAGCAACCATTCAATCCATCATGGTTTATTTTGATTTAGCTTGTCCAAATCACCTTCAACCAGTTTTGTACTGTTCATTCTTTATATTTATAGCAAAACTGAAGTCTTAACCATTTATGTCTGGCTGATAACAAAAGCTTTTTAACTTTAATTGTTAACTATACTCCTGCTTTTTCAACTCTTCTCACTGTTTCAGAAGAAACATCATTGTCAAAGTCTGTGCGAAGCCTAATTTTGTCATGTACAGCAGTGTCAATCTCCCCACTTTTAATCATTTGCACTTAACACTGTTGCATTCTATTGCAAGAGTGCATACTTGTACGTGTGCACTTGCGCTAGAGTACTAGTATGAGTGTTCTTGTGCGAGTGCACTTATACGAGTATACTTGTGTGAGCGTACTTGTTCATGTGTACTTGTACGTGTGTGCTTGTGCATTTGCACAAAACACAATTCAAAGAACATTTGCATTGATAATAAACTAGAACAAGAAGAGACTGTAGCTAAAAGTACATGTATGGGAAGGTCATTGAGAAGTCAGAAACTGTAATCCCTATCCATCCATCAAGAAATGAGTAACTTGTTGGACCACCAGAAAAATTGACATCGTAAGAAATGGGAGAATTTAGGTAAACAATGGAAAATATTTGATATTTTTGTTACCTTGGAAACAAATTATGGAATGAAACTACTATAATCTGGTAAAACACGAGGTCGCCATGGAAGTGATACAGTACTATTTATCCCCAAAATCTAGAATTTCCAACTTTAGTTAAAGGAGAAGAAATGAACTGCTATTGAACCAGTGGCACAGACAATCCTGGCTATTTTATCAGGTGTTGCAGCTTTTGTGAGATTTATTTCATTATTTGACTGCAAGAAACTTTAATTCTAGTAATATCTCATTTACCAATCTTTTTTTTATTTTGTTAGTTACTTTTAAAAATGAGACTTTACTTATCCTTCCGAAAACAATATCTCATATAGCACAAGGATGTTCATCAGGAGTTCAAATCTTGGTGTCCAATTTATGTCCAGGGAGGTCCGGTGTTATAGGAGATATAAAAGTCACCTGTCTAGTTTTAAGATTTTGAAAGATGATTGAGACTATTTACATTTTATGTAAAATGTAATGTTATATAAATGTAAGTAAAAAAGCTAAAAATGAAATTATCTTACTTTTTTTTAAATAAAAAGCATTTCCCACTTAGTGTGCTATAGCTTTAAACATGAAAATCATTGATTTCTGTCAGATAAATTACATTTGTTATGTAACAATTGCTAAAACAAAACAAAAGACGCTTTTAAGATACTTTACTGAGCATTCAGATATAGCATCAAATAAGCAGCTAATGCCCCATAAAAGCGTATTTATTTTGTTTTGGCAATTTTTGCATAACAAATGAATTTTTTCGATAAAACTCCATGACTTTGTGTGTTAGATATCATGGCACACTATGATGAAAAATGATTTTCACTTCATAATTTGGTAAAACAAAAGAATAGCTATGTCAAACCATGTATCTCTGAAGAGCATTTAAGGCGTGTAGTTCAATAATATGGAAACCAAGTAGGCGTTCCATTAGAAAAACTTTGGATTTACGTTTAGCCGCCGAAGTAAAACAAAAGACAGTTGCGAAAATAATTTGTTTGTTTCTGAGTAAATTCTCTAAAACACCCTCTTTGCTGTTCTTTTCTATCTTTGCTCGTTCCTAGATATTTCACTTTAAAAAAAATAAGATAATTTCGTTTTTAGCAAATATCTAGTAAGCCGTGGACTTTTTTGAAAAAGTAAAAGCATAAGTAAACTGATCTCCAAAATAGCCAAATCTTTTCTAATTTAACCAACTTCGTATCTCTTACAATTTCTGAGATCCCAATAGTCAGTATCGAAATGTGGACACACTGCATTAAATAATACTTTGTCGAGCCTGATATTGATTGGCACGTCATTCATTGTTATTATATGAAGTTTAACAGAAATACCAATATACAACTACCAAATTCTGCTATTCCCTCATTCACATGACGTTCAGTTTTTTAATTTTTAAATGGAACACCCTGTATACTTTAATAGATTATTGCTTTCTAGTTCCTACCCACCCAAGTAAAAATGACTGTCAGAGTCAGAGGTACCTTAGCAAACCTAGTATAACTAAACGAACTTATTATGCAGGGCAGTCAAGAAATGCAGACGTAAATTTTCCTCGGTTTTCTTGTAGTAGAATACCCTATATCTGTAATTATAATGATTTAAAAGTGTAGAGACTCAGGTTTTATTTGATAAAAATAAAAGTAGAAATTTTCATGCAAATTGTAACTCTAACAAAACTTAGTAGAAATCAAATATAACTAACACACTTGTGATTTGCCGTACCACAAATAGTTTTTTTGTTGTAGTTTGTACAGCTTAAAATTTCATTTTAACAAAATTAATTCCACCTAAGATTAGGAATGGTCCATGAACACAACCTAACTTCACAGGTTTCTGGATATACAGTGTGTCCAAGATGCACAGCATGGGGATCTTGGAAATGCTAAGAGATAGAGGATCGGTTAAATGGGATGAAAGTTGGCTATTTATAGGATCTTTCTGTTGGCGTTTGCAAAATCTAGATATCTTGGACAGTTTCAGAGATATTTATAAAAAGTAGATTTCTCGATTTTCGTTATTATTTTTTCTATTATTTACTTGAAGAGATATTGGAAAACTAAAACAACTTTTCCATTGCCACTTTTTGTTCTCTATTAAAATACGCTAACAAAATTCCTGTACAACGTTTCGGTTTCGAGTAACCATCATCAACCTCAGTTTTTTAAATAGGCAGAAAAACAATGAAAACTTGTTTTGAATAGCTCTTGTTGTCACGATTCTAATGATTCTTACTCTTTATCTCGGGTACACTGTATTCTGTTGAATAAAATAAATGCATTCTTTAAATATCAACAAATGTCATAACAAAATTAAGATTGTGAACAATAGCCGGATCACTGTACAAGTCACTTCTGAAATTTTACAGTGCGTTTCCCTATGTTCTATCTTCCATGGGATGCACAGTTTATAGACATCATTCTGTGTAGTTGTGCAAATATTTTTCAATTCCCTGTTTTGTAGTCATATAAGAAAACACCAATTACACTAATTTTTTTACTAGTTCAAATGTGCAGCTTTATATTTCACAGAACTTCCAACTAAGAATTCAGTAATATGAGCCAATTTATTGTACTGTCTCAAATAAGCCCATCTGACCTTAAAAAGAATTAAAGACAGTTTTGGTGGTTGTGACAATGTTGCATAATATTGAGCAATATGACAAATATGTAAAAGAATTCCCACAAAAAATGGCTCTTGGTTAAATAATGATTTTTTGGTAATACTCAACAGTATTAGTATATTATTAAATGCGCACAATAATGATTATCATTCATGAGGATGGACTCAAGGCGCAACATCCAAATGAATAATAGTCATTATGTACAAGTTTAATACGACATTTTATCTAAGACTGTTATTATTATAACAAATAAATAAATATATATTATTATTATTATAAATAAAGATCGGAAAATGTGCAAGAAAAAGATTCAAAATATGTACATGTATATGCACTGATTTTTTATAAAATATGCAGACAAAATAAAGATATATGCAGCAAATTATTTTAAGTGTGATAAGCTTTAAAAGTAGTAATAATAAGACGTGTACCTTTAAATTTTTAAAAAATATAATTTTCGTATGTATATCTTACAGTAAATTCGATATTTTTCATAATTAACTTAACTTAGAAATACATTAAAATAATATTGGTTACTTCACATTCCTCAAACAATTAATTACTAGTATTTTACAAAATTTTCTAATAGAATCGGTGTCTCCTCTCTATAAACATATGTTTAAAAATCGAAAAGCTTCTCTCAACATCTACCGACGTAATTGGAACATTCTTCAGCTTGGCTATTAATGTGGGGTTCATGCTTCAATCTTGCCTTGAAGAACTTGTGCAACCTTACCTAATGTTAGGTACCCCTTATTTTTTTGTAGATACATAAGTAAACTTTTTCAGTATAGCAGCACCTACTTGACTTCGTACTTTGTTGCAATATTCTCCAAAATTATATGGATGGATTCTAAAAGTGGCATATCCTGTGCTTCTAATTTTTAAATTGTAGTCGTTACGAAACTGTAGTTGCATTTAATAAATGCCAACTGTTGAGGCAATTCTGAAGATTGCAGCAGCTTTTTGCATTTCTATATAGCAATGCTATTTATTACCTGCCAATTGAAGAACAATGGTTTTTAAGGTTGTTTGATGTTTGAAAAGAAAGGAAATGTATATTTATGGTTTTTCCCCGAATTGCAAAACATCAGTTCAGCAACCTTTTATTAGCTACAGAGAACTTTTATAGCAATACGACTGCCCTTTTTATAGAATACAATAAAGAAACTGCTTCAGACATCGGACAGTGTATAATAAAAATAAATATAGTTTCTCTTAATACTTTACCGCAAATGTTAACTTGAATACAATTTAGAAAGATATTTACGTAACATTCTCTTAAAAGTAACAATTGGATTTTGAGAATTTTAATGATAAATTTAAACATCTACTAAAATTCATGAAAAAGGCATAAATAAGCATTTTGTTCTTAAGTATGCTAAAAGATTCAATATATGTAAATAATAATTAGGTTAAATTGCCTTTAAATGATGTCTTTCTTACACATTAGCACAGAAACTTGTAAATATGAACATATTAAAGAATATGTATTTTGCATAAAATCCAATCTCTAATAATAAACATAACAAGTGTATTATTGTAGAGAGAATAATTTAAAATATAAAAAAGAAAAATTTATTTTAAAAGCCTTTTTTTTGTTGAGAATTAATTTCAAATTAAAATGTTTCTCATTTCTAAAATGCCAAACTTCCTTGACATTTATTTTGTAGTAAAAGCAGTAGTATTTTATTACAATCAATAGTTGTTAACTTTGTTACTGATGTTAAATTCTCACAAGTTTCATTGACTTTTATACATAATTAAACATCATGGTTAAAAAAGGTACATCTATGTATATTGAACTTTTATTTGTTTCCTTTACAAATATATTAAACTTAAGATTATATGTGCTATTTGATAAGAAATTAGTCCTGTATTCTTTTAAAATATAAAAATCTTCATTTTATTTATATCAATTTTAATTTACAGTCTTTTATCAGTTTAAATAGTTGCTATAGTAACATTGTTTTTACCACCATAACCGGTTGATAAAGTTAATGACCAAACAATGACTAAGTGAATAAGATATTGATTATCAATATTCAACCTTGAACTAACTACTTGTGTTGAATATACACATACGTGTCCAATTAAATATTTAGTACGTTCTACCATTTCTGTACAAGTTTAAAATAAAAAGCTTATCATACTTATTGTTCACTGTGACAATAAAACTCAATAACATTACACAACAATTAAAGCAAGAAACAAACAAAACAAAAAAAACAAACAAAATTAATTTTTATTTAGGCCCACAGCACATCCAAGTAATTTATTTGATAACAATAACAATACTTAGATCTACAAAAGGCCTGTTTTCTTACAAATGTACAGATCATATAAATACACAGATATAACCTACTTATAAAAATCACTGATTAGATAATACGACAACCATTTAAACAAAAAAAAACAGCAAATCATCATGAATATTGCATACCTTTTATTTGTAGCAACCTAATAAATGACTTTTAATTTAAAAAGTAATAATATAAACATCCTCTCCCCCTATCCCCTTTTTATGTATGTTATAAAGATGTTAGGTTTTCTTCTTGGGCTTTTCAATACTCATCTTCAATTTCTACGTTTCCGTTGTGACTCCTGCTCCTGTAACAACAAATACGTTATAATATAATAAATGATTTTACTTTTGTAACACTTTAGCAATAATAAACAAAATGGATCAAAAATAATAAGGATGGGAAAAGAAAAGGGGAAACTATACCTATCAAGAATTACCTTCTGTGTTAAGATAATCAGCAGGCGACGGAATATTCCAATGAAGTCAACGAAAAGGTCCAAAGAGTGAGTAACAAAGTCCTTGTTTCCACCACGGCGTTTCTCAATAATCAATTGCGTGTCATACAAAACAAATCCACACATAACCAATAAGCCCAGGTAAAGATTAGCTTGATACAAGAGCATGGATCCAAACAGCAGATTTGCCAATGATAGGAACATCAATGTACTTAGAAGTGTTAATAATGTTCCACCCAAATACAGCCAACGTCCCCTTTCTGAAAGCATTGCACAAATGGAGAATGATACAAAAACTAAAGATGTTCCGATCAGTGCTGTAATAATAATGCTTGGATCGATTATCATCACATGTTCCAGTAATGGTCCCATTCCAACACCACTTAATCCTGCAAAACCAAGAAGATATCCCACACGTAGTTGTAATTTCTTTCCATCATCATCTGGTGTGGTCATTAATAGAACAAAACATACTAATGCACCAATTGCTGATAAGAATCCGGCTTGTAGTATGTTTGTAAATAGGTGAATGGATGCCCCAACGGCGGCCGCCATTGTGGACATGGCAAGACAGGCATATACATTCTTTAGATGTTGTCTAACTGGTGGTTCTCTGTAGAAACATGAGATTTATCAATTAAAAAAACTGTTAGCAGAGTAGGTAAGTAAATTAACAGTATACTTACAATCTATTACTAAATGAATTTATAAACGTCTCCACTGACGGCGCCATGACTAGAATTTTCAATGACGACTTGTGAAACAATTGAAAACCGTATGTCTTTCTTTAATTTTATTCACAAAAAGTTCCACACTTTTTTACACAGATTTACACAATTTCTATAGACGCTGCACTATTTATAACTTCTAAACACTTCGCTGGAGAATAACAAACAACACGTCAGTAATGATTCTCGACAAAATTATGTACTCCACTTTTTCGTTTCTGGAGCCCTCTAGATGTTTCTACTACATTAATTGATGACGCATTGGCAGAACACTGATGCAGCGCAATTCTATTGGTGCTTTCGCTCGAATGATCTAATCAACCTTTAATCGCTATTAAGGCTTGGAACAATTACAAAAGATATTAAATTTAAATATATTTTATCCAAAAATACAATAATAATAGGTACAAGATTACAAGAACTAATCTTTTAATTGTTTTTTTGCGTTCTCATTTAAATCTATATGTAAATCCTACATATATGTCGCCATCTATTGCATATTTCTTCTATTTCTGTAACTTAATGGTTTGAGTTACTGCTCAAATTTAACTTTTAAAATAACTGCGCTTGCGCAAGGACTTATGCGCATAACATAAAACAACCACGAATATTCTGTGATATAAATCATAACCTCTCTTTTTCACATGTGCAGTTGAAAATCACACAAAAATATGGGCAAGAAAACAAAAATTGGTAAACAGAGAAGAGATAAATTCTATCACTTAGCAAAAGAAACTGGTAAGATGATTTATTCCTAATGTATAATAATAATTTAATACGAGATAGGTATCTGTAGGTATATTTATTGAATGTTACTCTTCTCAGGTTTTCGATCGAGAGCAGCTTTCAAATTAATACAGTTAAATCGTAAATTTGAGTTTTTACAAAAATCTCGAGTATGCATCGATCTTTGTGCAGCACCAGGAGGATGGATGCAAGTAGCACAACAAAATATGCCAGTTTCAAGTATAATTGTAGGTGTAGATTTATATCCAATTAAACCAATTCCAGGATGTGTAAGTTTAACAGAAGACATTACAACAGAAAAATGTCGCACTGCATTAACGAAAGAACTGCAAACATGGAAAGCAGATGTTGTATTGAATGACGGTGCACCAAATGTAGGAAAGAATTGGCTCCACGATGCCTATCAACAAGCATGTTTAACATTAAGTGCAGTTAAATTAGCAACACAGTTTTTACGTCCAGGTGGTTGGTTTGTTACAAAAGTATTCAGATCAAAAGATTATAACCCATTGATGTGGGTATTTAAACAGTTATTTAAAAAAGTGCATGCTACCAAACCTCAAGCATCTCGTCATGAATCTGCTGAAATCTTTGTTGTTTGTCAAAACTATATTGCACCGGATAAGATTGATTCACGATTCTTTGATCCAAAGCATGTATTTCAAGAATTAGAGATTGAACCTAAAAACCAATTAAATGTATTTCATCCTGAAAAAAAGAAGAAAAATAGGGCTGAGGGATATCCCGCTAATGATTATACACTACATCATAAGATATCTGTTCGTGAATTTATTAATCATGATAATGGATTAGAATTGTTACAAAATGCTTCAGAAGTAAGTTATTTTTAATTATTGTGCTTATTTGTTATAAACAATTTATTTTCAGATTATTTTTGATGATACAGAAATATCAAATCATTCAAAGACTACAAATGAAATTAAAGAATGTTGTAAAGATATTAAAGTATTAGGAAGAAAAGATTTAAAAAATCTATTAAGTTGGTGGAAGACTCTTCATGAAGAATTTAAGGAAATTAAAATTAAAGAAGAAGTTGCAGAAGAAGCTAAACATAAATCGCTAGCTAGTGATAGTGAAGATGAAGAGAAATTTGATGAACTAAAAGAAATCGATAAACAAGTTAATGAGTTACAGGTTTGTACCAAATCATATAATAAATAGTTACATTTTGTATAATACAAAAAAAATGTTTAGGAAGAAGAACGAAAAGAGCAAAAACGTAAAAAGAAGAAAGCATTAAAAGAACGTAAAAAACTTAATGAACGCTTAAATCTAAAGATGGTACATAAAGGAGATGATGGACCAACATTGGAGGAAGTAGAAGGAATGTTTGATTTAAAGCAAATATCTAATACACAAACAATGATGAAAATGGTTGACCAAACACCAGATGTTGTTGCAGAATCTGAAGATGAAGATGAAAAACCAAAACCAAAACAGCAGAGGTATAATAAAGAGGAAGGACATTTATCGAGTTCTGGTCTTTATTATAAGGATTCCGATTCAGAATTGGAAATGGAAAGTGATAGTGAAGAAGATGAAGAAGATACAAAAGAAAATCTTGGTGAAACACATCCAAATATTAATAAAATAATTACAAAATTAATTTAATTAATAATTTTAGGTTTAAGTGATTCAGATGAAATAAGTGACGATGATTTAGAAGATCAAGGAGGAAAGAATAGGAATGTTAAAGATAAGCATCCTCTTATAACTGATTTGGATGAAAGAAGTAAGGAAGAAAAAAGAGCACACAAGGCACAGTTATGGTTTGAAAGAGATGCATTCAAAAATCTATTGAATGAAGATGACGAAGATGCTGATATAAATATGTTAGCAAAGAAATACAAGAAAGAAGGTATTAAGATTGTAGGGGATGATGATGCAGATGAAGATAATATGGATAAAAAACAAAAGAAAAATAAAACTAATACGGCAACTGATAGTGATTATGATACAGACAGTAGCGATGACAGTGATAGCAATGATAGTGATTATGTTGTTGAAAATGAAATTAATAAAGCAGTAAATAATCCAAAGAAAGATGGATTTGAGATTGTCAAAAATACCACAAAATGTAATAAAACAAATCTGCATGTATTTTCTTCAAAATAATTTTTTTCATTTTAGCAAAGTTAGGAAAACACAAACTTTCAGAGGAAGAATTAGCCTTAGGGACAATGATGATTAATAGTAAAAGAACAAAAAGAGATCTTATAGATGGTGCATGGAATCGTTATGCATATAATGATAAAAATCTACCCGACTGGTTTATTGAAGATGAAAAGAAGCACATGAAAAAGGAAACTCCTGTGCCTAAGGTATTTATAAATGTGTGTTTTTCTGCATTATTTTTTGTATTACATTTTCACTTTTATTTGAAGGAGTTAGTAGAGGAATACAAAAAAAGGATGCAGGAAATAAATGCACGACCAATCAAGAAAATTGTAGAAGCCAAAGCACGTAAGAAGAAACGTGCCCTTAAAAAATTGGAAAAAGCAAAAAAGAAAGTCGAAGCAATTATGGATAATGTTGATGTAACAGATAAAGAAAAGGCAAAACAAGTTAAACAGTAAGCTATTCTTTTTAATTTGTAAAATTAGTTATTTAACCAAATGTAATATTAATTACAGATTATACAAGAAAGCCAATATGAAACCTAAAAAAGAAATTACTTACGTGGTTTCCAAGAAACATTCAGCTGCAAAGAAACCCAAACGTCCTGCTGGAGTAAAAGGTCCATACAAATTAGTAGATCCTCGAATGAAAAAAGATACTAGAGCAACACAAAGAGTTAAAGCAAAAAATGCTGGTAAAAAAGGAAATAAAATGAAGATGAATAAGAGAAAGAAATAAATTAAAGTTCTTATACTTCATTATAATTTAAGACTTGTTACTATAGAAATCTTAAAATAAATATTGTTTACAAACTTCTTTTGCCTATGCTCTTTATTTACTTTAGATGTTTACGAAAAGCGATCTCAGGTTAACTCTAGCCATTCAAAAATAGATCGAGTTAACTTTAACCCTTGCATGGAAAGTGACTAAGTTTACAACGGTCAATCAGTTGGCAATGATCTGAGTTGCCTTGCCATTCAACAGGATCAGTTGGGTTATTCGAGTCAGCTGTTAAAGTGTGAGGTTAGGTGAAAGATTGATGAATACCGTACCTTTAATTACTATTATACTAATATGAATATCCCAACTTGGGAATTTTTAGATTCATCGTATTAAATTAAAGGTTTGAACGTGTTAGTAATATTTACATTTAATCAAGAATCTATAGATTGCATTCGAAAATACTGCATTACCTGGGTTAACCTGGATTAACAGCTGCTTAAGTCCATTCCAAATCCAAAGTTAACCTAAAATTACTTTTCATAAATGCTTCTTTTTATGAACTGATCTAATATTAAAAATAAATTAGACCACACAAATTGAAAACTAGAGAATTGCACATTATCTTGTAGCTTGTAGATAATGTCACAGCACCTTGCTGTTAATATTCTTAATATTTTACAAAAGTGAACATTCTAAAGTAATAAGTTGTATGAAGTTTCTTCCTTTTAACATAAAAGATCACTATTCATTTATTGCTTTTTACAACCTTGGAAACATAATTAAGAAATTTCCAAAACTTGTTGTTTTAAAAAGTAATGGGATCTAAGTCTAATAAAAACTCACAATTAACAATTCTATGGTTATTATCTTATTTGCTCTTGCTGATAACAACAAGAAATAGTTTTTGTTAACTTGTTAGATTAGCTCTCAGCTCAGACAAAAGTCTCCACATTAGAATTCAAAACTTCATGTTTTTTATTTTGTACATGTGCAAAAGAGTTTTGCAAATTTCTTTTACACACATTCAGTGCAAAAGTGTGGAGGTTATAGCTTGTGTAAGCAAACACAGTTACTTATTATAATTGGTGGTTTGCATCTGACTTGCAAACCACAGGTGTTTTAAAGTGCATACTAATTTTTTATCTTAGAATGTCTGGACAGTAGAATGAGACAAGCTCACGAGAACTGTCAGACTCAGTTGTGATTGAAAGGCAAAGATATCGTCTTGACATTGTGATAGCAACACAGCTGAAATGAGAAGGTTTAGTTACTTGTTAATGTGCAGATGTGTAACGTAATCATTTGCTTTACACACACCTTATACTTGTTCATACCTGCAATTGACTGCCTCTGGCACTTATTCCCTTTTTGCACTTTTCAGATCATTTGTCCACGTCACCAGATCAATTATAACATATGCAACTGTGATTAGGAACTGTAAATATATTAATATGTGTTATAAACTCAATAGCAGCCTGAAGAAACTTGATAAGAACAAAAGCTAACAAGAAAACAGTTACAATGTATTTTTGAAAACAAGGCGAAACCAATCATTTTGAAAACTGATTTTCTATAGAGTCCCTAAATATTTACTACCATACTGCTCATGTTAGAGTCTCTTGAGATTTTGTTTTACCTACATCTGTGATTCTTTTTGAATATTTTATCAGAGTGCCATTACGACATAATAGCTTTAATATTGTACATAAATGAAACCTGGCTTCGTAATGGTATTGAATATCAAAAATGTAAAACTCAAACAGTATTTTGTGCAAATAGAAACGACCTCCTGAAAATTAAAAAATCAAATGGTGGTGGAATGCTATGTAGCAGTTAAAGAAAACTAAACTAAAGCCCTGGTCTTTGCATAGGAGGGTACTAAAAGTATTTCTACAGAGTAGCATTGTTATACTCATCAACAATCTCACTTCACCTGTTTTTGAGTAGTAGGTAGTACCTATCTTTCAAGAATGTTTTCAGGATGATGCATGCAATGCTTTCTCCAAGTTCTTTAATTTATGCTTACTGAGCAGCGCGGTTAAGTAGTAACGCCCAAGGCTGTCATTTCCGAAGTTTTCCTTGCAATGAATATTTCTGTTTGTTTGTTTAAAACTTGGTGCAAATTTAGCAATAGTGTAGTTCAATAATCAAGCAATAATGAAACATACTTTTAGCTTTACGGTACATTCCTGAAGAATTCGTTTTTTAATATTTCCGTTGATATATTGCGTTCAGGTAATCTAAGAAAGGTATTTAATGCAATACATTGTTGAAATTAGCATACAATTTTCTGTCAAACCATAAGATAAAAGAAAAATTAACCTGACAAAAACCTAAAGTTTGGTGGTTGGGGAGAATTTCTGGTGATACATTTTTGGGCTTATTTCGATGAGAAGACGCAGCTGTGACCCAATCGGAATTTTTTCAAAATTACAATGGTGAGCGTCGAATTCGAGTAATCCTGAATTCAGGCAAGTTTTTTTTTTAGTTTCGTTGTCTGTTGAGTTTGAAGTATTCCTCAATCGTCTGTACGAACTTGCCAAAATCACTTTGATGATATAATAATAACAATTATTGTTTTGGCCTTGCATCTTGATGAAGTTGTCACCATCGCATACAGATTTTAGGTTCGATCTAATTCTTCTCTTGGTCTTGCTTTTGACATAACCATTACCAGATTAAAATGCATCCAAATTCTTGTAATCTAGAAATCTAAACTTGCTCAATTTTTAAACAAAACGCTGATTGTAGAGAATTTGTTCAGTTCTTACAACTTGCCTGACTATACTGAAGAAGAGTGGTAGTATAATAGCTATGGTTAAATTTTCTTCCATGGAGTTAATCAACTATTACATACCTACTTGCGACTGTACGATTGATGGCAAAAAAACTTGTTATAAATACCTAGATAGTCTGAGATCATGAATAAGAAACACATTTTTTGCATTTATCGATTGCCTTGTGTATGGTTTAAGCCCGAGTATTCACAGTAAGTTTAGAGAGTACAGATAATTGTTCTGCACAACTCTTTCTGGTAATATTTCTCGATATTTTTACAAATAAAGACATTCTCCAAGTACACGTTGCTGGAACATCCTACATATTTTTTTAGATTCTACTTAACCTGTCTATTCTATAAACATTCAACTTGCGCCGCGTATATTTGATATTGTCACAAAAATTCTTCTTCGGTATTCCCCATAATACAGGTGTTCCCAGACGTACTACCACGTAGCTGTTCTAAGATATTTATAATTATTCCAGGTATTCTCTGTATTATTTAAATGTACATTTGTGTGTTCCATTCTAGTTTTGTCTAGAAAATTATGACGTATTTTGCAGCAAATGTCTCGGAGAAATATGTAACGCATCAAAAAGTTATAGTATAGGAAAAGAGATTTTTTGCTTAATGAATAATTGAAAATCATTGCTTATGGAAATGACGAATTAGAACTTTTAAACTTTCCAACTAAACTAATTAGAATTTTCTTTAAACTATGATTGTTAGATTAATTCGAGACACAATACTTATTTAACTTTAGTTTATTTTTATAAAGAATGATGAGTACACGTCTTCATATTTACAGTATCGCCATTACAAGAGAGAGAGAACAAAACAGTGTTGCCAAGAATACAAATATAACAAAACGTTGCCAATATAGAAGTAAAGTACTCGTTAGAACATTAATAATGATGATACATAGACAATAAAAACAATTACTAACACAACGCTAAAAGTGAGCAATAAATGTATAAGAGTTCATACTAAAGCCAATTTAAGTGCCTCAAAAATACTGAAAAAGTCGTGAACTCATTTATATCGTTAAGCTAAAATTATCCTTTACAGTAATGTGAATGATTCACCACCCCCGAGTGGTTCATATACTAACAACTCCCACATTTAGAATTTCAGTTCCACCATCTAAAATTTCAGAGAAATTTGCTATGCGATCTGTTTGTTCCGAGCCAGAAAGAGCGCGTGGCTTGTAAATGGTCTTATTTGATAAGGTCCCGTATTATTTTAGACAAAAAGTCTAAACTAGGAAGCGCACCAAGGCAAACCCTGTCATCCGGAAAGACATAATGCTAATGTCAAGGTTACTGTCTTAAACGATAAAAAGTTAGTTATATAAAACCATAAAACTAGTGAACTTGAATCAAGGTTTCGCGACGCGTTTACCTACACTTTTTTTGCTAATTATGACTTCGCAGCCGACCTTGATGAATTTGTTACCGCATACGAATCATCGTAGAATGATGCAGAGGAAAATATTTAACACAAAGATGAGTTGAAACAGGTGCGACGTACGTGATCATACTTTGTTCGTATTAACCTTTGACTAACCTTCTTTACATAGTTTATTAAATAGAAGTCAATTCCACCGAGGCTCTAATTTACTATTATTCACATACAAATTTATCTGTGGCCGTGATAGAATAAAATCTTAAGGAAGTTAATATTTCTTGCTAAATTAACAAAAAAATGTTGACAAGTGTTTTATCTATTTATGTACACATTAATTCTATTTATATCCAAGGTCATAAATTTTTACAATGCAATTTCTAGAAAAACAATTTACGCATTAGATCATAAGTCACCAGAGAAAATCTGCAAGATAAGCCGTGTATACTGTAATTCTTTTCTTTCGGATTTAAATCAAATTAAGCCCCTTGCCATCCCTTGCACCAATCCGAGCCGTAAAATATTAAAGAAGGTTTCTAGAAAAGAAAATTCCGCAATGTATTTGGGGAGATCGATGTTGGAATGAAAAAGCGTCCAATAATACGCGCGTTTGGTCCGAGGTGCGCTACTGAAATAAAACAAGGTCAAGTTTAGCAAGGTCACTCGGGCGGTCGCGTCGAGGCCACAAGTGGGTGCCTTCCCATCCCTGTCCCTCTCGTGTATGAATCTCCGAACCCCCGTCCGTATTTAGCATTTTTATGAACTTGTTGTCGTGGTAGAACCTGGGACCAAATAAAAGGTTCATGGTCAAAGCTTCATACGCTACGTTCAAAACACTCTATAAATAAAATGCACGCCACGATAATAAGGAGACATTTACATTAAAACCGTGAAAAAACAGTTTTATCGGACATTTTCTCGAAACTTTATCTCGACAAACATGTGTGTGTGCAAATAGCAGGTTCAAGGGCAATACGTAAAAACGTTGATTAACAACGCACAATCGTTTCAGGGCCAAACTGATATAGATAATTAGTTAATAATACTAGTTTAATTTAATATGCGAATATTACATAAAAGACTTCATGTGACAATGACAGTCCAGAAAATTTATTTATTAAACGTAATAAGTTAGCAGAACAGCATTCAACAATACAGCTACTAATAAACACACCTCATACATAACAACAATAAAGAATGGTCTTGCAAATACATAAATCACGAAGTTACCCAGTATATCACCACGAATGCAACATAGCTACCCATCTTCATACAGCATGCTGCATAAGCGGTATGTTATCCTGATAACACCTTTGTTTTTCATCGAGCGTAGAAACTCGAGCAAAACTATTTATCTATTATCATTTACACAAACTGTCAAAGAAACTTCGGCAATTCCTGCTTTCTGACATACACGTTGCTCTAGTTAAATTATCCCATGAAATAATTTTAGAATTTCAGAATTTTTTACCTTTTTATTTAGTAGTTTACTAAAGTGAAACTTCACTTATAATCTGAATAACTTATCTAAATGTAAAAAAGCTACATACCGGGTGTCCCTGAAATCTAAGTAATAGTAAATAATGTGTGAAACGAGATTCTCAATTAAAATTAATATTGCTAGTAACCATGAACGCCACAGCGAGGGGTTTCGAGGGCCCCGAGTAAGATACGGATAAAATAGTAAAACCGTCTATTACCACGTACGCATAAGTCTCATAATAGTTTTATTTATGCTGTCACTTTTTCCGTCATAACTGGATAAAGATCTCAGATTCAAATCGTGTGTTATGGGACTAAATTCCTTTTCCTCGTTCTTTGCTCCATTTTCATTTACTACTCCATTTATTAACATATTGTATGTACTTTTTCTTTCATCTTATTCTGGAAAATATTTCTTGTGATAACCGGTAAAGCTGTTGAGTTTAAATCTGCAAACTCTTATTTATGTCTTACTTTCTGAATTAGACTCATTTTAAGTGTAACTCGAAAGCACGTTTGAATTTGAATTGTCGATCGAAATCTTTCCTCATGTTTGATTTTCTCTTTTCAATCAATTTGTTCATACATTTTTTTATTATGGCAGCTCTTTGAATTCTGATCTATCCCAAAGACCACCCGGTAGCTCAGCCCTTTTTCATATTTTACAAATTCTCATTGAGTCATAATTAATATGTTCATCAAAGACATCAAACTTGATCATCTTGTTTTTAGGAAACCACTGACATAGAAAGCTGTTCATAAAGATTAGTAACAACATTTTCAAATAGAGAGAATCTTTAACCTCAATATAATTTTCTATGGTTTTTTCCAAGTGACAAAAATAAGTCACTAGTCAAAGACGTCTTTTATGCACACCTAACTTAATGCAAAACTGAATATTTCCTTTAATTGGTGGAAAAAGCCGCGAGAAAACTTTTTCCCACAGCATGATCTACATTAGAGAGCCTTGCCCTAGGAAAAGATTTTCCTGCAGTTTTTGCTAAAATTGTATTGATTCAATCTGCCAATAAAAACCAAAAAGTCCGACTAGCTCGAAAGAGCCGAAATTTCCGATATAAGCTCGAAACTCGTGCAACTTTTTATTTTTTTTAATTTTTATTTTTAATTAAAGCTATAGACATGAAGATCTTTTATTAGCAGAATTACGCCAGTATTATAAGGAAATAAGATCAAGACCAAAATTAGAGGCCAACAGCTTTTAGAATTTTCAAAAGAAGTAACGTATACCAAAAAAAAGCGTTTTTGCCTTCACAAACATGAACTGTCCGAAAGTCCTGTTTAGCCCAAAAAGTCCAATATGCCCAAAAGAATACATCTATCTCAAGAGATTCAATGTATGTAGATCCTAAAAACCAAAATCACTTAAAAGTAGGGCCTGGGCAAACCCCCATCTAACCTAAATTTTCATTTCAATAGATTGTTATTATCAAGTCCAAATATTGAAGAAAAACTAACCAGATTAGTAGACCAAATGAAAGATTAGACAAATTAGGTAATAATTATAATACGAGTGGATCTGAACTCTTTGGTAGTCTAGAATTCCAGCTGTACACAATTTTACATTTTTCAAACCTCCTCTGTGAACAAAGTTTGGGGTAAAACCTCTAGATTCAAGTTTACCTTTTCGAAGTTGTAAAAACGGAAAGTTTGTTGATCATCCCAGGATAAGACTTTATGACATTTGTCGAAACTCTCAGGTTTGGATTCTATGATCCGATTTTATTTACACAGTTCGCTACGGCAAAACTATTAGACCTAATTTGTAGAGAATTGAATTCTCTCCAGTTTACTGTAGAGATTTTTTCACTCTAGGGTGCACCAAAATTAAGATATTTAAAACAATCAGGTTTAGGCATTTTTCTTCTTTCATTCATGTTGGCGTCGCCAATAACAGCAACTGAGGGTTGCAAAATTAATATATTGCTTTAAACATCAAAACGCACAAATAAAAAACGTACCAACAGGGCAGGCTCTAAACGTTAGACGTACCAGGGTCCTCCCTAAGGGTGCAAAAACAATCTTAACAACTTTAAGCCAATCCTGATGCAGCGTTCAGATACAGACATAGTTTTGGAATATCTTGGGCCTCTTAGACTTATACTGGTCTATCTGAATCATTTAAGCCAGTTAAGTCTTTTAAGTCTGTGGAACATTTTGAATCAGTCGGACCTTTCGAGTTTTTCAATCCATTTGAATTTTGCAAACCGATTATTCCTTTCAGGCTGATTGTTTTCTTCCAATCAGTTAGGTTTTTCAGGCAGGAATTTCGAACTGCATTCGAACTTGGATCATTTATATTATGATATAAGAACCTACATATGTGTAACATAAAAAGACTTTTTCATTTTTTTGCAAATCAATTCGGAACAACTTATGAGTTCTTATTACGGCTTTCGGAACTACCGCAAATTTCATTGATTGGATCCGTTTCTAACAAAATAACAAGATAGATAACGTACGTGCATTGACACTGAAAAGAAAAGATAATTGAGTAACGGAATACTAGTCTTAATTGATTTTACCTATGAAAGAAATTTGAAAATAGAGTTAGCTGGCTTAAGCCCGCTTTTACAATTGAATAAGTTTAACTAGAGAATTATTGCCGTGGACAGAGATGTTGTCATTCACTTTTACAATTTTATTGTATTCACGGGAATAATTCTCTAGTTAGACTTGTCTAACAAATGGAAAAGTGGGCTTTAGTGCTCAAAAGTTACCTGTAGACAAGCCAGTTTAAATCATTTTTGCTTGGGACAGTTTTTTGACTATACTTTACCTTCAGTTCGTGGGAATTAAAGGACCAAGACCAGAAGGTGAGAAATAACCCCAAGCTATTTGGCATCGGTTGTGACAGTCGCGTATTCTTTTTCTTGGAAAACTACAGACCATGAATTTGCTGTCTTATTTCAGCAAACCTTACCTTATTGGCACGTTAATATCTGCATTCTAGCCCGGGAAAGTTTCCATCAGGAGATGTTGATATACAAGCACTTGCAAAGAATTCTTCAATCTTTCTATCTTATCCAAACGGATTTATAAGTCAAATATCAGGAACGGTTTTACGTATTGTGATGGTTAGGGAAAGGGAACGTCCTTTAGAGTTCATAAAAACAGAAGGCGCATTTCTGATGTTTTGTATGGGTTGTTGAAAGAAAACATCTTGTTGAGTTTACTAAGGAAAGAAAACATCTTATAGTTTATTACCCAGGTGTGTTTTTGATTTGTATCCGTTGAAATCAGAGTTTTTTTCCAAGGTCTAGTGATATTAAAGATTTCGAAATCCAAACAAAATTTTCAGATTAAAAAGAAATCTTTTCTGATATCTACATCTTTCTGTTGAAACTCGGAGATACCTGCTCTATATTTCATCTTTCTTAAACTGTCTAGAAGTCATTTGATCCACGAAAATAGAGTTACTTACCACCTGGCTAGTATTTCACAAGGAACCCTTTGTCTGATTTGGAGCCTGAGGGGCATTGCCCATGTGCCTGTTTCGTCCCAATGAGTGCTCTCGGAAAACTTAATGTAGGTAATTGAAAAGGAAAAGGGCCAAAAATAATGCTGAACCGGTCTTGCGTACCAAGTTGCAGCTTTCAAACATTTTTTCTAGAAAAAACTACCTCTTGATTAGTTTTTGATGTATGATTAATTGATTAATGCGGAACCAGAAGTTGGGAATATTTAGTTTGAATAACAATAATAATTATTTATTATACAAGGATCTTAACAGATCCTTATTTGCTATTTAAATAAACATTGTATTTACTAATAATACTAATTCATTTAACACAAGAACTGTTCTGCTTGTTCATGCCGAGGAAGTTTCTTATCAAAATGCATTAGTGCAGAAAAATATTTCCATGCCATTTAAATATGGAACAAAAAACGTAATCTCATAACATAAGTAAACAAATGAAAAGAACAACACGGAATAATATCATTAAGAATAACATATGTCACTTTGTATTTACAACACATAAAAAACGAATAAAATGTGGATCCTGTATTTAAGACTATGTCTCTAACGTAATATTCAAATACGAGGATATTAAACTAAGTCATTAAAAATGTTAGTGTGATTATAAACATTTTTATTACACTTTAATACTTTCACATCTAGGTTTATAGATTATAGCTACATTCATTATTTTAATTACATTCTTTCACTTTCGCTGGACTTTCGTTACGGTTTTAAAAACAAATCGCGATGTGAGAAATTTGCAAACTAGTGCAAAAATAGTAACAACCCAATTATTATTAACATTTTTTTGTTATAAATCAAATTTCTTTTGTTAAGTAGAATGATTCTCTAAAAACCAAACTGCAATTTCTCGTTAAAACCATTAAAATCAAGCAGTAAAAAAGCAATGAAGGAATAACAAAAATACCCTCGAAGTTTCTTGTAAGCAAAATAAAATTCTATTAAATTTTCTTCTGGGAAATTCGTAGAATCTATTTAAAAACTAACAAGGTAATCTAAATGAAAAACAACAATAAAATACATAAATTAAACTGTTGACATAAAACAGTTTTAACAATCCACGTGCGTATCAGTACAGCGAGTTGCATAAGCTATAGGCGTTGAACTTCTCGCCTCAACTGGGTCACATCAGGTCACCTCTTGTGCAAATCGATGCAGCTGCACCAGGCTGCAAGGTCGAGGACGACGGCCACGAGCTGCTTGTCATACTGCAGCATATTTACATGAAAATATTAGATGACGTCAGGAAAGCGTCATTATATTGTTTGTTCTCATGGTGAAGTTGCAATTTTTTTCCGTATTTGAATCGACTACTTTGCCCTAGAAGTTAGTGCTTGTAATAAATGCTAAACGCGCTGGCTATAAATAGTTGTAACAAGCATCGGGGTTATATTCTTAGGAAAAGTACTACTTGCACTGTTTTACATTTTAAAGATATAAAACCTAAATGAACCGAGATTTTCAAGAGGAAATCACTACATAACCTAGCCTAACTCATTTTGGCCCACTTCCAAATGCTCGGCACGTTAGAATTTTGTAGGAGGTAGTAAAGTGAACATTTATCGAAAAGACGGGGGTGTTGTATACAATTAGTATTGTTTCTGTTTTTAGAAATAAATCCATTGAAACTTTATTAAGTTAAAACAATTTTACTAATTTTAGAACTTAATGAAACACAGCGAAGAAATTACACCTTGATTAAATTGTAAAAAAAGAACTAAAAAGAAAATAAATAAATAAAAAAGCAAACAAAAAATAGGTATGAATATACAAGTAAATTTTAGCAAAGAGCGCATTAGAGTTTGCATTCATTTATCTTGTTTATCTGGTCTTCAAACAACTAGATATTTAACGAGTGAGATTATATGTATGATTATAACATTCAAGGATTTTTTTGTTTATAGGTTGCATGTAAAAATGGTAAAATATTCACAGTTTATCTGTTATTACATATTGAAATAACTAATAAAGATTATTAGCCAAATGATTTATGGCCATCTTTTTATGGAGCAAATCTATGATGTTAAACAGCAAAATAGC
Organism: Ignelater luminosus; assembly: GCA_011009095.1. NCBI lineage: Eukaryota > Metazoa > Arthropoda > Insecta > Coleoptera > Elateridae > Ignelater > Ignelater luminosus. The sequence goes on along the minus strand of VTPC01090251.1, from coordinate 178,429 downwards.
ACAAAACGGCGAAATTAGAAATTTCAATAGAAGAGATACGTAAAATACTAAATTACAGTCGTGTTAAACAGCAAACTTTTAGAATTAATCAAAACTACCACGAAACCAAAACTGTTTTCCGTAAATCAATATCTAATGGAATCTGTATTTGACATTCAACGTTTTCTGCTAATTTAATTCTGTTCGAAAAAGATTTTTCTATTACTGAAAGCCAGGACCGGCCTCAGACGTTAGGTTAATGGGACAGCCTGACCCATATTCGTTTTTAGCTCTCTGAAGATGGTTAATGAAGGGCGAAGCCCGAGCTTGAGCTACCGCAGGTAACACAATGGAGGGCGCCCAAACCATATTTGTATTTACTTTCCCCAAGAAGGTCAATGACCTGAAGCTCAAACGTTTCCGATTTCTACAAAAAAAAAACTTCTTTCTTATAATTCTTGTATTGTTTGTGCTCTTAATGCAAGGAGTAACACAGTGATGCGTTTGTCTTCGCAAAGCGCAGTTAAACATAAATTGTTCGTCAGTACCAAAATTTTCCAGCCTAAAGGAAGGATCGAAAGATTAACAATGCGAGAGTGGAAATGAAACGAGAAAGACTAAATGAAGTCTAAAGATAAAAGAAAGAATGATCATCTCTACTATTGAAACTAATCGCCAATCTTTCTATTAACCTTCTTGGAGTGGAAATGGATGTGGCCGCCTGCGACGACCTCCAATTTTGCTTCGAGATAATTTGGGCTGCACCCTACATTATCTTTTTGAGAAAACTAAATATGAAAGCAGGTAGGGTTTATTATCCTTCTTTGGAGAGCCAAAAACAAATTCGGGTTGGGCTGCGTCTTTCTACAACCTGGTAGAAAAAGAACGTTTTGGAAACGTTTTTGGCAACATTCTGTGAAACACTGAGAGTGAGACTTTAGCTAAAACGTTCCCTGAATGTTCCAAAAATGGTATTCGAAACGTTCCAAAAGTTGCAGTCAAAACTTTTCCTCAGTTTTGAGAACGCTTCACTAGCAACGTTACAAAACTGTTTCTAAGCTGCTTGTTGCCGTTGTTAAAACGTTACAAGAATGTTTTTGAATAATTTCTGTGAAATTAGAAATTAATATTTTCGCAACTGATGAGAATTCGTGAAATAAAATTTAAAAAATCTTTCGTCTCTATATTCTACTAAAAAACTTTCTAAAAATGTTTTTGGAACGTTTAGATAACATGTCCTGTGCTGTAAAGGCAACACTTCAAACACAATTTTCAAAACAGACCTTTGGAACATTTGCAATAAAGCGTTTTAAAACCATTCTGGGAACGTTTCTAGTAGACCATAAATAAAATGTTTGATAACCTTCCAAAAACGTTTCATTTTACCAGGAGATAAGAGGGCTCAAGAATCTAGGTTTTCGTCAGGATGCATTAAATTCTGAAACCGGACCTACTGAAAACACATCTTGTTGTTAACTATAGTAATTAATATGAAGATAACAAAAGCAATGAGAAAAGTGATTTCAGAAGTATATAAGTGTCAATAAAATCATACCATACATTCACAGATCAAAACAATTAAAAGCCATATAAAGAAAACCAATCAAACTAACCATAATAAGCTATAGAAGTAGTTTGAAGAACGATAAAACTTTATTATTGTTTGGTCTACATTTTTTACAGATTAGTGCAAACAGTCAATTTGAATGAGTTTGTTTTCTTGTGCATGGTTTTTAAATTTTCTAAATACGGGCAAAACTATTTTCAAGATGAGCAAAGCCTGTGCTTGCCTTCCGCTGGCTGCGAGCCGAAAGGTACATATATAAGACCATCAAAGTTTAAGTTGCTCCAGGCATAAGAAAATAAAAGCACAGAAGCAAAAGCATAAATGTATTGCTGATACAAAGTCCAAATTGAAGAAAGTAACAATTTGTAAACAAATATTCGTTCCATCATTTCTGCCAAATTTTCCCTCTTCAAATTTATTTTCTTTTGTAGAATTATATTTTGCAATATCACTGACCACATTACATTTCTGACTGCCATTTAAATTTCTTGATGATCCCAAATCTTGCCTCAACGGTCGTCTAAATCCAAAATAATCTTAGTACCGCGACATTTGATTTTCTTCTTATCTACGACGTGCAGTCAGTAGTTACTAACAATTTACCAAGCATTTATCGAAGGCTACCTTTTCCATATCTCATTTGCTACTTATTTATTGGTGGAAGCAGCGAGGTTACTGACGCAAACATGTCCAAAGCTTTCGGTGGTGGACCCTGATTGATAGTCATTATCCATTCTACCGTCCAAGTTGATTCTTGCTTGCGGGTAAAAGTAAATAGCCGGTTGTTCATGACTATCCCGTCAGCTCTGAGAATATACATAGATGGACAAAATTCCTGGGAGATTGATTAAACATGTACTTATGAAAAACAGAGTTGATTTTTGTTTGAGCACAAAAATGAAGATTCTGGTTGTTACAGAAGTTTTTACACAGCAAGTTAACGAACGATAAATTCATCAAAACGCATTTTTCAAAACAATCTTTAAAAAAGCAGAGTTATATGTTGAACTATAAGGTTTCTTCTAAAAAATAAAATTTGAGCTATGACAATATTTTATTATCAAATCTCTGGCATCTAAAGGCTGTTGCTAAAATTGTCTTTGAAAGTAATACTGAAGCAAAAGCAAATTTGTACAATTGAAGTGTTCGGTTCAAACAGGCTCTAAGTGCCAAAAAATTATTTTTCTCAAGTTCTACACCTATTGTAGGATAGTAGACCAAATTCGTCCGTATAAGCAGAAAAGAAAATTCCCAAAATTGGCATAGTTAATCAGTTCAATCAAAAGATTGGGTTTATGCCATTGCAATTTATTTTTAGGTGGTAAGTGATTCTGTATATTTCCAAACTGTTATCACAAATTTCAAAATTTATCTTGATATTTGGATACAGCACACTAATTATAAAACGATTGTTGAAACTGTTACGCTTTAGTTAATTCGTTTAGGTAAATAAACATCACAAAGTTGCGACTATTACACCTGATAGTAACGCCGTCAAAAATAATTATAAATGATTTATACGATAATAATACGTAGGAAAACCAACATCTGTTATAAAGACTTTTAATTTTTGATCGATTACAACATCTACACCTTGTCCAATTAGCCGTAATTGATCTTAGCAATCATTGCGTGAAATGGAAACTGGTTGTGATACAAGCTATTAAACTTCATCTTATTTGGTCAGTCTGCTGTATAAAAAAAACATTGCTAAAAATAATAATAATTTTATTAGCAGAATCTAATTTTATTTATCAAAATTCACGAAAACAAAAGATGAAACAATTGATAAAATGTCTTAGATTTAATAAAAACAATTACTAAACAGACTTTAGTAAAATGAAATTTCTATTTATCAAATTCTGTTGAATGTGGCTCTGGTAGTTTTTACAATTTTAGCTTCATTACTCAAAATGAAGCAATTTTGTCAAATAACACCCTTTTGTCGCATTGATGCGAAATCCGGAAAAAGCAACATGTGTTCTGTTGAATACTTGCCTTTAAAAACAATACAACTCGATAAAAATACCGACATGAAAAGATCAAAAACAAAACCTGTAGACTTT
>VTPC01090251.1:146196-174807 GCA_011009095.1 Ignelater luminosus | reverse complement strand
TATGTGTCCTTATTTAGTACTTTGCCCGTGTTTCTAATCTGAAAATGTCTTAAAAATGTGCTTATCAGGCAACGTATCACAATTGCATGGCAGTTATTGCTACTAAGAATTTTCCTATCAGAATTTTATAAATGCAACGTAGAATCGCAGAATAACAACTGATATCAAGGCAATAACTTGACGCATGCATACAACCTTCATATATGATAAATCCGGCTATAATGATCTAATTAAACGCTATACCTGTCAACAGGGGCACCCAAGAGGCCCCGGGCGACCTATGTGTCCTTATTTAGTACTTTGCCCGTGTTTCTAATCTGAAAATGTCTTAAAAATGTGCTTATCAGGCAACGTATCACAATTGCATGGCAGTTATTGCTACTAAGAATTTTCCTATCAGAATTTTATAAATGCAACGTAGAATCGCAGAATAACAACTGATATCAAGGCAATAACTTGACGCATGCATACAACCTTCATATATGATAAATCCGGCTATAATGATCTAATTAAACGCTATACCTGTCAACAGGGGCACCCAAGAGGCCCCGGGCGACCTTAACCGTGACCGAAGTAGACCTTGGCATTGGGGACCGTTTAAGGCACCGCCCCAATCGATAGCTGCCAACGACCTTGACCTTAGCACTGCCGCGGCGCACTTGAAATACCCCGCCAACTTGATCTATTTAGGCATGTCCTGTCCTCCGTGTGCATTTGGGCGATGGACCGGTTTGTAAAATGTAAAGAATCTCATTCGTTCATGTTGCCTCTGAACTTGTTAGTATTGCTTTTATGATAATAACGTTCGCATTTAAATGGTCTCAACTAATCTCGTCTGTTTTTAATTTTGTTTGGTAGTTAGGATTAGTAACAAGTTTTTCATTATATTTTGCAGCTAATTTAAGAACCGACGCACGCAAATTGCATGTGCTAAGTCGGTCTAGGTCATTGCTAAGTACATGTGCATGTTTAATAGGATCTTATTTCAGGAAATGTCGGAAATGCGCAGAATTATTGGCCTGGGTTTTGTGCGTTTATTTTTGAAACCTCCGGTGCTGTTATTTTTGCCCTTTTGTTAAATGTCACACGTGTGGTTGGTTAATATGATGTAGGAGTTTAATGTACACAAAATTATATAAAGTTTTAAATACATAGATATTTGGCTACACCAACAAGTAACCATAATACGTAAATTTCTATTGTTTATTTTCATGAGTTCTTTTTTATTTTATTTAGGTTATGAGTAAAATGTTTACAAAATTTAAGCGTTCTACGATCAAGTTTCTTGTTATTTGTTTACATAAAAATCCATAAAATTATACAAGGGCATCAGGTACAGGTTATTTTTAAAGAGACAATCATAACGTCGCATTGTATAAATTACAAGTTCCTTTTACGTACCTACTTGCTTTTAAACTTGCAAATGAAAATTCCTGAAATTATTTGTCATAAAGGTACATAAGACAGGAATAATCCTCAAGGTCGATGGAAATGCCAAAATATTGTTTACTAGGTCAGAGGTTCATTAATTTGCTCCCTAACGATTTTATATCGACTTTTCTAGAAATGTGTTGGTTGCCCTTGCCCTTAAAACAACACGAACCAGTGGCGTACTTGAAAAGTGGGCTAATATTATTTTTAAAATTATATTGGATGCTGTTAATAAATTAAAATTTTATGAAGAAATTATAGAAATGTCTGTAAATAGCCTGAAACTGATTTGGCCTTCTCTGCTTTAATTTTTATACCCAAACTAATTTTTTGAACATTTTTAATTTGAATTACAAGTACCGTTAAGGCTTGCATTGAAGATTTTCGGATTTAAATTATTTATTTCCGCTTTGAAATATCAGTGAAATGAATGTTTGAAAATTCAGTAACGATTGTAATAGAGAATACATCCATAGGCGTCGATTTTCAAAAGTTCTAATACTTTTTGATGAAAAAGCGTCAGTTTGTAATAGTTTTCAGTATTAAATCCTTAAATCAACCTTTCTGCTTGCCTTTAAGATTATTATGTGCCTAAATACTTAACTTAATGTCTCTGAGTTCTGGGTGAGAGATAACCTTTCAAGCAGTTTATGCCGTTTCTATTTAATATTTGATAGCTGTGGTACTCAATCAGTTTTTATACTTTATATTGAACTCTTAATCATCCTCCATCTCCGATCGTTTCTATTAAGCTGTTTTTACTCATATTTGATCACTTACCATGCATGCAGCATTACAAGTAAAATACTTCAAAGCATTTCATTTACTATATGAGGCTATAGTATTTTTTGATCAAGTGAAGTTGTCCTGAGAAAATTTTGCGACTTCTGTTTTCTGGACAATTTTTAATTATACAGAATCTTCACAACTGATGAAACAAACTTTACCAAATGATACTAGGAGATCATTTCAAGACAAAAAGTCCAAATAGACGTGCTTAGAATGTTCGTTTTCGAACAAAAGCGAGTTTTTTAAAATTTTCCTTATAATTCAAGGTTAAGACTTGTTCTGTCATGTCAGTATCTATTCGAAATATAAAAATGAAGTTTCTTGAGTGATTGCGACCACATACAAATTTATTTAGTATTCTTCAATCTAAACACATTCTATCCGCAGTGTTCACCTTTTACTTTCACATCATGGAGATATTGCCTGTGTGGAAAACTGTAACTTGAGTTAATTGTAGAAAAAGTTAAGTATTGTAATGAAGCGTTAGCAGGCAATATAAAAAAACAATCTACTACGTTTTGGAAGCACAGACGAGACAAGCGGAAATGATATCGTACAATTAGCGATTATTACATCAGCAGTGATCGTAAACATTACCATTACCAAACTGATGTAGTTTTTCTCTGTTTTCAATGACATAGTAGGAATGTACCAGGTGTATACCTATGAAATGAGACTTTCAGCTATTAGACCACAGATGTCGCTAGGAGTATTTTTAAACTGTCCCAAATGCCTTATTTTTTTCGTCTGTCATCTGTCAACAATATTCAATTCATTGTTTGTGATGTTTCATACAACAACGCATTTTTTTCGCTCTTAAAAATGTCGAATTTCGTGCCTTCAAACTACGATTTGCGGACATCGTTGATTTTCTGTTATCAATTGAAGAAAAACGCTTCTCAAGCTCATCAAATGCTTATAGAAGCTTACGGTGGACATGCTCTAAGCAGAGCACCGTGCTTCAGGTGGTTTGAAAAATTCCGAAGTGGTGATTTTAGCGTGGAGAACGAGGAACGTGGCCGGCCACCGAAAAAGTTTGAGGACACCGAATTGCAAGCATTGTTGAATGAAGATGATGGCCAAACGCAAGAAATGATGGCAAAGCAGTTGGGAGTGACCCAAAAAACCATTTGCAAACGTTTGAAAGACATGGGCATGATTTTAAAGGTCGGAAGATGGGTGCCGCATGAACTGACTGAAAGGCAGCAAGAGAACCGAAAAACCACTTGTGAAATGCTGCTCTCCCGGTTCAAAAGGAAGTCTTTTTTGCATCGAATCGTTACGGGTGATGAAAAATGGGTGTATTTCTCCAATCCCAAGCGTAAACGATCGTATGGTCCGCCCGGCCACAAGCCAAAATCAACGGCCAAACCAAATCGCTTCGGCCGCAAGGCAATGCTGTGTGTTTTCTGGGATCAGCATGGTATGATTTGGTACGAGCTATTAAAACCAGGTGAAACAGTTGACGGTGCACGCTACCAACGACAATTGGCCGATTTGAACAGCGCTATACACCGAAAACGCCCAGAATATGCCGATCGGCGTCACAAAGTAATTTTTCTTGATGACAATGCACCACCACATCGAACAAGAGCGACCCGGGAATTGGTGGAGACGTACGATTGGGAACCGCTGGTGCATGCGGCTTACTCACCAGACTTGGCGCCTTCCGATTATCATTTGTTTGCATCGATGGGCCACGCACTATCCGAGCAGCGCTTCAATTCTCACGAAGAAGCCAAAAAATGGCTCGATGATTGGTTTGCGGCCAAAGACGGCCAATTTTTTTGGCGCGGCATTCACAAATTGCCTGAGAGATGGGTAAAATGTGTCGCTAGCGATGGCTATTATTTTGAAGATTAAATTTGTAACCATTTTTTGTTAATAAACGTTTAAAATTGAAAAAAAAGTCTCATTTCATAGGTATACACCTATGTAAAGAGTGATTTTGGAATTTTATCCAGCAAGCCAAAAGTAAGCAATTACGTAGAATCGATTACAATACAACTGAAAACGTTTTGAAAAAACCGTTGCGCTGGTAGTACTTGGGATCTTGCATTTTGGATAACAAAAAGAAACAGATAAGATAAAGAATTTAAATTTAAAAAAATAATGGAATTAGCTATAGAGATTATTGAGAAAATCGGGTCTTTCAGAATACCTAATGTCATTTAATAAGATAAAAGGAATTTTATTTTTTCATAAAAATTGGAAACGAGAATATGGTGAGAAAAAATTTTCAAATGAATTTTTAATTTATGGCAAAAACGTTGATAGTTTTCACAGCTAAGTCAATAGATACTTTGGCTGAATTGACAGAACAGAATATGTTACCAAGACCAGCTTTGGCTTACATGAAGTTAGGTTTAAACGTATATAGTGATTGTTGTAATCAACAACCAACCCAAAGTAAGAGAATATCAAAGAAACATAGAATTTTCCATTTAGAAAACATAAGATCGGTGTGTCAAACTATTACGGAACACTCTGTATAGTTGAAAATCATTTTGAAACGTAAAGGTAATCATTCTGTACAAGTTTCCTTAATAACATCTTTTGATATTTCTACAAATAACAATATTATCATCCATCTATAGATCGCTGTCACACCCTGTATATTATGCATGTTTATGTATGATTAACTAAATTTGTTTTACTATTTTGTCCTGTGAACATAAATGTGGATATGTGAACTTTACAAATGTATACACGTATTGTTTTCAATATACATTGTTGCCACCACCCTTTATATCGAAGAAATTGTAATGAATCTCCAGTTCCGGAGCAATCCCATGTCTCACCACAACAATGAAATGAACAGGACATCCGATTCCGGGAGAATTCCGGTCAGTTGCGAGTAGGTGAACAATTCATATCCAAATTAAATGCATTTCACAGATTCATTGTCAAAACAATAATGTCACGTGCTTTCTGTTTGACCTAGAAAGAGTTCTGTATCGTTTCGTAGGAAATTTCTCAACCTCTTGATTATTATTTTTAACTGTCGATACTTATGAATTTAAATATTTAATCTGTTGTTTGATTTGTTTAAGCAGCAATTAGTAACATAAACATGTTTACTTATTTGGTAAGAAAAATATTCCTTAATCCTTTTAATAGCTTTCGCAATTAATATTGTTTGTCCGCGTTGCTACTGTTAGAAATTATACATAATATTTTGCAAAATTTGTACAAGAATAATAACAATAATGACGTTGAAAAGGTTTTCTCCAGTCACACTGAAAAACTTATTTTTTAAATCGATTTCGTATACGGACGTCATACTTTTTGATTTATTTGTGGGTGAAATAGAAATAGAAAAGTCTGAAATCAAACTTTGGTACTTCTCCTTTCCTCTTTGTTGGTGAATCGATTGAAACAAAATTTGGTGTACAATACGTAAATAAATAACATTATTGCTATATTTTAAGTTATGTCTGCATTTAACAATACATCCAGTTTCATTGTAAACATTAACTGTTTAATTTTAACTGGGACACACTGTAAGTATAGTTTTATATAGTTCATAATCTATATTAGATTTTTAAATTCTAATAAATTGTAAGGATGTTCTAATATACATTTTACTATTTATGTATATGTATATTTACCGAGATGACCATGAACTTTAAAAAATCGGTTGTAATCAGGCAACCAGAAAAATAACATTGTGTAGTATGTAATTAGTGTAAAGTGATCAAATCTAAAACAAGACGGAAGGTGAAACAAAAAGGAAGTGAAGGACAGTTTTAAAGTTACAGTGCAATCTGGATTATCCGAATGTCTTAGAACCACGGTGTTCCGATTATCGTGATGTGTTTGCTTTACTGTTTTTATTAATGCAGTACTGCAATACATAGAGATTATTTAAAACAACAATATTTAAAAGATAAACATGAATTCGACAAAATTACAAAATGAAATCTTTTTGTAATTATCCAGACGGAACTCGAATTGACCGCTGTTTGGATTACCACAAAATTCGGATTAGCGCAAATCCGGATTATCGAGACTGCACTGTAAATGTATTATGACTGAAAGCTTGGCGGCGATTAATACGATAACAGGAGTGCTTGATGGTAGACGATGCCAAAAGCTTTAGATAACATGGGTTATTTGTTTGACAATTAGAAGATAACAAACAAACTTTTGAATAATTTGGTGACTCCTTGGCCAAATTGTTTTCAAAACTTTTGACCCACTTTGAGCATAACGATCACGTTTGTTCATTTTTGTTCAAGTGGGAAGTGATGCAGCTGATATTTCTGAATATAGCTCAGCCATTAATTTAAAGAAATATTAAAACTGAACAAACAATGAAACGAAAAATCTTATTTTCAGCATCGTGTACCATATACACTGCGTTTCAATAAAAACTATCCACCTTAAATAATTGTGTCCTCGGTTAATATTTAGAAAAATCCTGAAATACGTTAACTTCAGTACCAAGGAGGATACAACATGGCGTACATTTCTTTCTGATGTTGCGGCAGAACCAACACCTCCTAAATGAAGTGTTGCAGTAACCTCCAAAAATTTCAAATGGCAAGGATGGTCATGTAATAGTTCAATTGAAAACTAATTTAATTCTGCGTATGACTGCATCCTGAAGTTGAGAGTGATATGTACATGTCGTTTTGATTAACAATCTCAGGTATACATAATGCTTGTATTTTTTAAATCTTTATGCTATCAGTTCTATATAACTAAAAAAAGTTCCATATGTTATGATGTTGCGTTCCAGAAATACAGGACAAAACGCTCTATTCCTAGTCTTTGAGGAATGGAGGAAACAAAACAAAAGCGAATTAAATGATATCTCCCCTATGCTATCAGAAAGAGTCCATTTTATAAATATTTGGAATATCTAGTGCTAATTTTGATGATCTTATAGATTTTCATCCACTTTTGCAATTTGGTGTAAAGCTGCATCCTGCATACAGGCGTCTTTTTTTATCTGAGGTTGTCCTCCTAGCTCTTCTGGTTCTCTTGCTACGAATCTTTTTTGTCAAGATTCTTCTATGGGCGCCACTGGAAATAAGAAAAATCCATTTTTGTAGCGACCGTACACAGGAACAAGAACTGTAAACGGTGTTCCGATATATCAGAAATCTCCTCTTCACCTATCCTAAACGCACGCGTATGGAGCCAAAGTTAACTTCGATCAGCTTAATACAATGGCGGGAGGTTCCCAAATACAGTGTTCATACACAAACCTTTCCGTTTTGGCGTTAAGGTACCAACAGTTTTTTCGACCTGTATATTCCTCTTCCACCAGGAAAGGAAGCGACGGTGCATGGTCTTAATTGGGATAATAATATCTAAGATTAGTAATTCAATTAGAAGATGACGGTGACCGAAAAAGGTTATTGCTCCTTTATACCTGAATCCGATTGAAAAGTTTGTAAAAGTTTGAGAGGCGCAAATAAAGGTTTTGTGAAAGATTTTCCTTCTGATATATGAATCTTGCTTTGAGTTGAGTTTGATAATCTATTGACCAAGGCAAGTCTCTGATTGGGCGAGCTTCAGCAATAGAATCCTGAACCCGACACCGCTATGACGGATGGTGAAAGTTCTTTTGTACTAGAGTTACTGAGGAATTCATAAGATAGAGGCCATTTCCTAGCGTTCTAAATTTTTCCCCTCTTGAAAATTTATTTAGACAACTTCAATAGACTAGTAGACTCCGGTCAAATGTTAAAACCTATAGGACTTAGATTTTCACGACAAAGTGTCTTTCTTATTTTATGATATGTACGAGTAATCCAAAAAAATGTTAGCCGATATGAAACTATATTGACACTCCAACTGCTGATAATTTTTTTTTTATTGACCAAGGAGTAAACCAAGCCATTTTTGGTTAAAAATCTGGTTTTGGCTTGGTTTGCAAAAGGATTGCCATTTTCCTTAGGAAGAGACTTCAGATCAGATTCTACTATGTTCTAGTAGTACTGTAGTAAAAGAATTTAGTTGCTAGTAATTATCTCGATTATACCTGTTCTAACAACAGCTTGGTTTATCTAAGTTATTGAACCACAATATAAGATTTATAGAACACAAGCTTTAAGTAGTTTCAAACGATTAAAATTCCGCTGAGTGTAAGCAATCTAGTAATTAGTAGGAAGGAAGAAACTAAGAACTTCAACTTTGATTGCTTCGATTTGCAGATTTAATTTAGTTTATAAAATCAAACGCTTCTAAAAGTCTAAACTTTTATTTTTTCAGGTAACTTGCACCGTATGTTTGTTTTAGACTTGTAAATTAATAAAATTCAAAGTGAAATATGCAGAACCAATTGCAATTATGGATGTTCAAAAAGTCTTGTTTTCAAAATACTTTGAAATTTTTATCTTAATGTAACCTTTGTGAAAATTGAGTGTTGGGTCTTATCATCAAAAACAGCTTCTTCAGAGTTTATTCTGGGTGAGATGGGTGGCTAGGCCAGAATGGGGAAAGAGTGTACTAAGATTTGTGTCATTCATAAATATTTCTATGGTTCTCAAGAAAATCTGAATTTAAATCTTTGCTAAATTAAAAATATGCACGTCACCGTATCTCTCTTATTACCTAAAGAGCACCACTTCATTACGTAACCAACAACAAACCACAACCATCAATTTATAAATAGGAATCACAGAAAACAGTATTTCGAGCCTAGAATAAATAACAATCTTGCTTTAAATCTGTTCACAAGCCAAGTATAAGAAAAGCAAAAGAAACTAATTTTGTATCGCATTGTAGGACACACTGTATATGACTCGTTCAAGATTCTCCCCAAGATTTTTTGATATCCCTTATCCCTATACAAATTCATGCAAATATAATAAATCAAACATTTTCAATATTTCTTTCCAATCAAAGACCTTTCAATTTCGATTACGCAACGTTCAATACATTTAATACGTCGTAATATATCGAAGTTTCCCATCCACCCCACATTAATTTAGAAAAGCTTTCATTGTGGTACACAATAAAAACAGCATTCTTGTGTGTATCGATGAGCTTTAGAGCTTTCAATTTTCTGCTTTTACCGCGTATATTCCATGGAGATTTTATCTTTTTTTTTAACGTTTTAAAAACACATTTCACCTTTGACTTTTACCTTGAACTTTTTACCGATATTTCAAATAAGATATGCAAAAATATTTATCTTAAATACATCGCCTTCTTTCAATCAGTTTTATGTAAATTTTAAAATTAACTTCTTTCGTAACTTCATTAATTTCTTTTTTTCTTTCAAACAGACTCAAAAAACGTATTTCATTATTTCTTCTGCTTTTGCTTTCATAAATATAATCTTCTCCGGTTTTTAAAAATTGATTTTTCGTAGACAAAGTTTATTGACGAAATGTGTAGATATAAAATGCGTCGACTACAAAATACTCCATTGTTCTTTACTTTGGTTATACTGACATAACCTTCTGAAGAGGTAATTTCAAATTCACGGTCAAAGATTTAAAAGATTGATATATATAACATTAAAAATTATGTTTATTTATAACTTTTTTCATTTCTTATTTATTTTGTATAACAATTAGCTAATTGAAAAACGCAGGTAGATAACATTTTTTTTATTTTTAATATTTATTGTTGCTGATGTGAAAATGAGAACTGATAACAGAATTGTAGTTCTTTAACTGCAGTTACATAATATACCATGCCATCAGATAAAAAAATCCAATACGCCATGAAATTAATCCTTAGATTGTTGGACAACTCAGTTTGTTGTAAGCGCACGGTATTATCTTTTACTTGTAGTCTCACTTCAAATATACACATATACACAAATTGATGTCGACTTTCCTCTTTGCCCTGTTTCTATTCTCATAGGTGTCTTCCTAATGTAATGTGTCTGGTTCAAATACATTGCCAATATTCTAAACAGTTACATTCTGAATTCTGCATATTCTCTCAGGCTTTACATTCATTATCACTCTAAAAGCAAATTAATTTCCAATCAATTTTGATGTTACCCATTTTTCCCCAATAACTTCTCTCCTTAATATTCCAATAGAAATCAAGATGATGAAGTCCTTTTTTCTTGTTCTAGATGGAGCATTACCAGCAGAAAAATCACCTGCCATAGATTTACTTGCATACAGTTAGGTCACATTCAAACTAGTCTTCTTAAGAATGGTTACGATAGAAGAGATGTCAGGAGAAGCTTGAAGTAGTAGCACCTGCAAAAACAAAACTATAACATTTTTCAAATATGTATGCCAAGAAGATCTTGCAACTCTTACCTTCCAATCAATGGCAAATCTAAACTTTCTGAGGTCTCAAGTACTTATCTAAAAGCCCTCTTTAATAGGCACAATTTAAAAAAATCTTAATAGAAGAAATTTATTTCAAAAATATTAATGCAATGGAAAAACATTGTTGAGTTGTCTTGTCTCGGGTTACTGATTAGCAAGAAAAAGACAATGTAAATCTAACTTTAGGTAGTTATTACCATTGAGACTGATTGGAAAAATAAAAAGTATTACATGAGAAGCTTGAGGAGTTTAGTCTCAAGAATAGTACAGGGAGCTATAGTTATTCTTGTGTTTTAAAGCATCTTTTGTGTCATAAAGTTAGGGACCAAAAAGAAACATTTTCCAAGAACAAAAGTAAGTCGGGATAGTTGGAAATAAAATTATAGAAGAAAGTTCTTTCCTTCGCTGATTTTTTTCTCACCTTTAATTTCGTATTTTCTGCTTTCTGTTAATGAATGATTTTTTAATTTCAGCCGACAAATATTAATTTAGCAACACTTCCCTAAATTCCAAATCAACCATTATTGAATAAATACATGAAGGTTGGTTCTTCTAATAATTATTTTAGCTTTATCTCAAATCTACCTAGACTTGTAAAACAACCCACCATTACTTAGGGTAAGTCTCTCTAACTTATTTTTTTATATTTAGGTAAGTATAGATTGGGATTTTGTACTTACATAATAAGAAAGGCAATACAATGACGTCTGTGTTGTTTCACGAGCGGATGACTTAACTAACGTATTCAAAATATGATGAATAGATGCTGACATTTGAAATTCGCTTAAATAGTCAATACTGCAAGTGCAAAAACATATTATAGAAGAAAATGTGTTTTCAGTTTCATCTTGCATATTTCAGTAGATTTGTCAAAATTACTATACTACCTGTATATCTTTCGACCATTTTAATTCCTCTATTAGTAGTGTAAGTAAGTGCTATATCGCTTATTAACAGCGATCTTTGTTTCCATCCGTATTACCTTACCACACAATTCCTTGATATTTAAATTCAAATTTTGGTAAAAACCCCTTGTCATTCTACCATAAAAGGAAAGTAAATGTTTCAGCAGCAGCTGTTACACTCCTTTTAAAATCAGCGTTATGTAAAACAAACGCTAAAACATTACAGGCATTACACGATGTCGCTTCCGTGTTTTTCTGTCTTAATTTGACCCTGGTTGTAACGTTCTAAAAGACATCTTGAACCGCAATAGCACATCAACATGTGTAAGCAGAATCTTATTTATAAAACTATTGTCAATGATTGTTAAAATATACTGCGAAAATGGTAAATATACATATCTCGCTCTGTTATTTCTTATGTTTAGCATAGTGTCGGCGTTTGCTTTATAGTACAATTAATTCATTCATCTCCTCCATCAACCATTATCTAGTTACAACAATTTAAATGCTAAAATCGTTTTATTGAAATATAAAATTAATTCAAGCCTTCAAGGAGACGATTACGTAAACGTTTTGTTTTTGTGTACGTACGAGTAAATATAAAAGCATAACACGGTGGTTTTTTTCATGACATTTTACTCAATCGCTCAATTAATTAAATAACAAAATAACAGTACAATATAGTGAGTGTGATATACAGTTAGATATTTCTATCGTGAGGGAAGCATTCAGACATTCACGCTATTTGCACTTCATTAAATTAATCGTCCTTGTAATTGTTATCCGTATTAACAAACACATGCAGTTAATATGTATACCCTTTAAAGGAGAAATGTTTTAGTATTTTCTACTACATACAATGCATATTAGTGCTAATTAAAAATGTAATTTTATAGTTTTCAAGGTTCTTCATTTGTTTTTCTTTTTGATTATCGATACTTTATTTTTATTTAGATAATCAGTTTACAAATTACTATATCAATGATGTCAATTATATTGAATGTTTCATATTTCATTGTTACACTGTCTTTGATAATAATAATTCATCTTGTACTGTTGAGAAGCTTAGAAGTCATCTCTTTGTCTCGGTAAACATATGTACTTTATCAAATTCTAACTAAGACACCCAGTATAAAAGATTTACCGGGACACCAGGTACACTAGTTATCTTTTAATCGTTTTTAGTACATCATAAATCCATAATCATAAAAAGAAATGCACAAAATTAAAATTTATAACAGAAAGCAGAAATAAAGAAATTTGAGCATGTTACATTAATATATACAGGGTGTCCTCAATAATGCCCCATGTCCTATGTCCTATTTACAATAAAAATGTTACTATCTATATAACAAAGTTTTCTTTTTCTCCTGTATGATTTTCGACGAAACTTAAATTTCTATTTATTGCACATCGAATATCTCACTCTCATCTCATAAAATTCTAGCTTTCCTTCTGTTTTTAATTTTTTGTTTCAAAAAATAATCAAATAACTTGGAACTAATTGGCCTTGATTTTTATAACGTCGCACTGTTGGAATAATAAAAAAATAAATAAATAACGAAATACCAAGATATACTGGGAGTTTCGTTGCTAAAGAGATAAATCGACTGCTCATGTATTAAACGGATTTATCAAAGTTAGTCTTAGCATTTTCCCCATCTGTCTAAATATTTACCTGAGATAGTAGCTTGAAATGCTTTATCTGTTGTTTTTGTTCTCATTTTTAGATTGAAACACTTAATAGTATCTAACATGGTCACAGTTAAGGTTATAAAACGAACGCTATTGGAAATTAGGACCTTCACAATTGAATTAACCATGCACCCTAAGTTACTCTTTATAAGTAAATTGACGCGTTTCTTCCTCTTTGTTTACGAGATATTAAGGGTGGATCGCTTTAAAACAAGCGCGCTCTATAATATACTAATGTCAGTTGCCAAATACTTCTATTTCAATTCAGTTTTTAAATTCTATGGCTTTGACCATATGCTCCTTTAAATTTCTTAAAGCAAACTCATAAAAAGGGCCTAATTAATTAAAATTAGACTTCAGATACTTCAGCAAGTGTTCAAACCTCCATTAGGTCCTACAATATTACTTCCTTATCCAAAAAGAAGGCATATCCTAAATGTTTCTTACTTTGAAAAATTATGACTTGGGGATCGAACCTACGATTGTCAAAGGTCGAAAGTTTGCTTAAGACAGCAGTCGAGTCTAGATATCGGTAGCTAATTCGCTCCGCAATAGATTTTGACCACTCAATACCATTTATATTAACAACTCATCGCTTACGTAAATGTGTGCGCGCGTTATGAAGCCGCCACTCTTCAGCCATCTACAGTGAAATCTTGGTGGTGGAATGGTCGAGAATTACAAGCACAAGAAGACTCAGCAGATCTAATAGCGAATGGTGATGATGATGATGAGAGACGGCTCATACAAAGGAAACGTCTCACACAAAGCAAAGACGGCATGAAACCAACTGTCGACTGTGATATCGGGATGTACAGTACATTTTTTTATAGAATTCAGAGTAGGCTGTGATTTAAGTGCATTTTTACAGTGTACAAAAAATATACAATGTGATGACTTGGTAACTTTTTTACTGAGAATAGTATCAATGCCATATATGTACATTCTTATAGAAACTGTAAGTCATGACCTATTCTGAATTCTATAATAAACAAATGCACTGTAGTCTCACCCCAAATGTCTCCATCTCAGACCTCCAGAAGAGCACGATAGCTAGACTCGGGTGCTGTGGACGACATCTCTTTCTATGACACCGCCGTCCAACCTAATTGCTGTGGTGCATCTTCGTATGTTCTTGGTCCCGACCTAGCTGGTGACCGAAGTAGTGGCGAAGCAACTCGCAGACCGTAGACACCGGAGTATCCGCACGGGTTGGCAACCTGGCTCGAATGATGATGATGAATGATGAATGAATAGGTGTTATGGATATGGAACGCCATCCATAGTTTTTGTACGTCCGCACACCACAGGATATTGGTCGCCCGCAGTATTTGCGTACGCGGATGTCTTCTTGTAGTAGTGGTAAGTGTCAGTAAGAACTGTGAATGGAAGTTTGCCATATGATAAGAACCATAGTCATAGCGAACGTGTTGAAACGTGGAACGACTGCGTACATCGAGAAGCCTAAACAATAGCAGCAACGGAGCTTTGTTCGTGAAATATGGAATTAAGATCACCGGAACAATTTTGATGGCCGGGACAATGGTGTAAAAGAACGGCAATTCACTTTTTAGAGTCACACCATCACACACCAATAGCTTGCTCGCATCCTCGACGATTTTCGCAGAACCAACCAGCAACTGCAGTGATGCCCAGACGGTTTCAATATCCAGGAAACGTCTGAAATGTGGTGAAAGAAGCTTCTGGCGACTCTGTCCTTCGATAAGTAATATATTTAGTTTGCAAGAATTTCTCTTTCTTTTCCGATAGGTTTCTTCTACAAGGATCAGTGGGAAAAAACTAAAAGTTCAGATTAGCTTCTCTTTACAATTCTAGTATTATAACAGGCGGCGCAAAAGTCACGTCTTGAATAGGATATTTAATAATGCTGATACTAAGTAAAGATTCTGAGCTAGATCAATTGGAAACTTTTATCAAAACCTCCGAATTTATATTCTATCAGTTTTGACGATAATGTTAACCTATAGACAAGTAAAATTACTGTTAAATGGAAAAGGACGCGGAACTGCAGGGTCATTTGCGATTTTTCAGTGACTGATAAATAGCAGTTTTGCTCATCTTTATGTCAACCAAGTGACTACCTCTACAGGCAGTGTAATGAATGATAAGTCATTTTCAGTTTATTTTTTATAGGTTTTTCTAACACATCAACCAGTATGTTAACTGTTTCATATCCATATCTTAAGTTGGTTTGCGGGGTTTCCAGTTAACAGAAGGTAGGCGCAGTGAAATTGGATGACCAGAAAATTGTTGAGTTAGGAATTAACCGTTAGGAAAATGTTTGATTTAGAATAGTACCAACAATTTCTCTTGGTGCGACGACGCATCATACAGTCACTTTTGGCTGATATAGCGGGGTTGCGTGAATAAAGTCTGCATTTTTTCTACAATGGTTTTGTTTATTAACTCCACTGTTTACACAAAATCTGGCAATTTGGTTTTAGAGGTTTATGATGACATGACCGTATTCTATACGTTTTTTTTTGGTTTTGCAAGCTCTAGCGGTTTTGGGCAAATTTCACTACAATGAACAATAAAAAAATGCGCAATTGCTCTGCTTGTTTTCACATTCTCTTCTAGTAATCTTTCTTGATTAGCTTGTGCTGGGTTTTCTGCTGACAATTTCACTTGATTCAAATCGTTTTGTCATCAGCTTTATTTTTTTAAACTCGTAGCCGAAGGCTGACTATATTTATATACTTCCTGAGTCGCTACAGTACTTAGACGGATTATTTTAATAAAGCAAATTTTCTAATTTCTGCGTGTTCATGGGGCATGCACATCTTCATTGTGAGTTTTCTAGGTTTATACTTCACAATTATCAAACAATCAGTGGGATAACTACATTCCCAACCACGAGAGGTTCTGAAGCTCAAAGGGCACTTCATGGCTGATTGCAGCTTTAGGGGGTTTTTATGGTTGACCTCAGGGTGGCCCCTTAATTAGTTGTTGCACCACTGCTACTGAAAGGAACTATTGAGAAATGCTAACCACAAATGAAATGACAATCACTTGACTACTAGTAGCGGTGTAACTTCTGTGCCACACTGTAGAGAAGATCTTTGATCAGGAAAGCAAAACTTGGCTCAATGAATTTTAATGTATTCTGTAAGGAAGATCAGAAATTAATTTCTACATCATTATTCTATCTACAACCACAGTTTGGGGGTGTCATTTACAAAAACAACTGTTCAATAGCTGCAATATCATGTAAATGATAATTTGTGGTTTGTTTTATTAAAAAGTAATTTTTCTACAAAATTATTTTTTTAAATAAAATTCTAATTTTAGATTTAATTGCAGATTTAGCTCTTTTTTAAATTGCCTAGTTTCTTAATTATTAATTTTGATTTAATTAGTACATTGTCACTAGATCTTTGTGCAACTTTAATTTGGAATTTTTTGACAGATTTATTAATTAATGCAAATGTTATTTTAAAAAATCTTTTAGAAATTAAAATATTAAAACAGGTATTAAGAGCCAACGTGTTTCGAACTTGAGATCTCTTCTAGTTTTAAATCAAAAATCGTGGTAAATTTACAGTTAGATTTTAAATTAGTTATGATTTAGCAAAATATCCGATTTGCTAATTTTAGTTGTTGTTTAGTCCAGAAACCATTGGTAAATACCTCATATATTGCAGATTGCTTGCAGCTAATTAATCTACAGTGCATTTTTTTATAGCATTCACAGTAGGCTGTGCTTTAAGTTCATTTTTATAGTGTACGAAACCTATGCAATGTGATGACCTGGTAACTTTTTTAGTGAGAACAGCTTCAAATGTCATATACACTATTATAGAAATTGTAAGTCTTGGCCTACTCTAAATTTTATAATAAAGAAATGCACTGTACGAGGGCGGTTCAGTAAGTACCCGTGTTTGACGACAGAAGGCGTTCCTGAGGGAAGTTGGTGTTATCATCGTGTGCTGCCATCTATCAAACGACGGTATAACAAATTGCAGACTGATTGATAGGTTAGTTTGGATTTGACAGCCATTTGAGTAAGACGTATTTCGTGATTTTAGCTAAGATGGAAAAAGAGCAGTATCGTTCGCTTTCTGGTTTTGGATGGGAAAAAATGCGAGGAGATAAAAGCAAAGTTGGATGCTGTTTATGGGGACACTTCGCCATCTATGACCACAGTTAGATATTGGTTCAACAAATTTAAACGTGGGCGAACATCCGGTTTTGATGAGGAGGGACCAGGACGCCCGGCAGACGTGGTTACCGAGGAAATCATTCAAAAAGTCCACGACATGATTCTCGCTGATCGACGAACGAAAGTGCGTGAAGTAGCAGAGGCCGTAGGTGTGTCGACCGGAACGGCAATTAATATTTTACATGATAAGTTGGCGATGAAAAAATTGTCGGCGCGATGGGTGCCGCGATTGCTAACGGTGGACAACAAGCGGATGCGGCTGTTAACTTCGAAGCAGTGTTTGGAGCAATTTAAGCGAAATCTGAAGGAATTTTTGCGTCGAGTTGTCACCGTTGATGAAACCTGGATTCATCATTACACACCAGAAACTAAGCAACAATCAAAACAATGGATTTCTCCCGGTGAATCTGCTCCAAAGAAGGCGAAGATGGTTCCATCGGCCGGAAAGGTCATGGCGACGATTTTTTGGGATGCGAACGGCGTCATCCTCATGGATTTTTTAGAAAAAGGAAGAATGATCACTGGACAATACTACAGTGAGTTATTAGACAGCTTCGACAAAAAATTGAAGGAGACAGGGCCGCATTTGGCGAAAAAGAAGGTGCTGTTTCATCACGATAACGCACCAGCACATTCATCCGGAGTTGTCGCCGCCAAACTGCATGAATTGCGTTATGAATTGCTGCCGCACCCCCCGTATTCACCCGATCTGGCTCCCTGCGACTTTTTCTTGTTTCCTAACATGAAGAAATGGCTCGCGGGAAAAAGATTTAGCTCAAACGAGGAAGTCATCGCCGAGATAGAGGCGTATTTTGGAGAGTTCGACAAATCCTATTTTTTGGAGGGGTTAAAAAATGGCAGGAACGTTGGGAGAAGTGTATATTTCTAAAAGGAGACTATGTTGAAAAATAAAAAAAAAATTTTGAAAAAATTGTGTCTTCATTTCTAACACGGGTACTTATTGAACCGCCCTCGTAGCATACAGTTGCTGTTAACCATTTGATCTTGAATCATCAGTACTATGTACATTAATTATAATATCTACCGTGTCTAATTTGGATTGCATTTATGACATCACAATTTTAAAATTATTAATCTTAATTTTTTTCTATTTTAAATTATTATGACACAAGAATCTACATATTATGTGAAAGCACAACGATGATGGAAAAGCAAGAGAAGATTAGCAGAGAAAGATGATTTCCTTCAAATGACGATACACATTGAAGGAGGGAGGATTCGTATAGAAAAGGGAAATAAATTTTTACCACATTATAAGGTTCTAGTTTTCTTATTTGGACCCTTAAATTAAGAATCATTACATTAAACATTAGAGAAAAGGACGTGGAACTTATAATATTCGGTTTTCTAGATTGATTTTATCTTAAATTTGGAAGATACGCCACTGGTACTGAGAAAATGGTGTAATAAAACTTTAGTCCTCGTTCATATCCGGGTGCGAAGGGCAAATTGTTTAAGACTGGACTATATTTGCATAACAGGGACGTATCAAGGTCCGTTCTTAATCAAGGACGATTTAATGAAGTGTTTTATGGCTACATTTGAAATTATTAATTGTAATGTGCATGGTAGAATGCGCTTAGTTGGTGTGTTGCTTTCAAAGTGGAGAATGCATGACGTGTAGGTCATTGTAATATGCAGAGTCCTTTTTTCAACTAGAATTTATAAACGCTCATTTCCTATTTTGCTATTATTAATTTTATGAAAGTGAAAATTAAGTGGAGAATAAAGAAACATCACACGACCCTGACATAGCAGGCCGCTGCACATTTAACAGTCATTAGATAAGCGTCCTAATTATATTCAGTCTCACTTAATAAAACCTCCACTGTAAAAAATGTACCATACTTTCGCTGGCCTTTCATTACTTTTTCCCATAACTTTATAATCCTAGTTGTAACGAGCGAGAAAAGTAATTTCTCTTTCTGTTTACAAATTAATATCCAACCGAGAGTTTAATGTATCAATAAAAAAAGGCATGACGAGTTTTGTGGAACTCGATCAAGATCAAATAAATCTTGTTTCAGAGCAGGAAATGAAAAGTAAAAGCCTTAATGGTGATTCTGGAGGTCGAAGGTGACGGAAGGTCACTATGCAAGGTGAATCCACTTTCCACAACCAGGAAATTATATAAAGGCGGCGCTAAAAATCGTTGATCTTGACATTTCTTAAATGCCACCTACGCTATTTGACTCATTCATTTTAGCAAAACGGCGATGCTTCAGTTTACTCGCTTGGAGACAAATTGTTTCATAATTAATGTGTGCCCAAACCTTGACCTACAGATTAATTTATCGAATGTGATTTAAATGGAATCATTGATTCCTTTTTTTCTGTTTAATTCTACGATATAATTTTAAACGTTTTTGGTGCGATACCGGGTCCAGCATATTAAAAAAGAAGTTTTCAATGTCATCTTACGGTTATATCACAACTGATTAATATTTCAACAATAATTCGTATTTAAAGGAATCCTTCAACTTGGTTACGCTGCTGCTATGGGTTATTCCTGTTTTAATATCCTTGTAAATTACACTAAAACAATGTAAGGGTAACATTTCAACATTCTTCACGTAACAGTAAAAAGTCTTTGTGTAATAATAACTAATAACATGATTGCGCGTTTACCGTTATAATCGCCTCCAACTTCACGAGAATGGTTTGTTAGGGTCACTAGATATAAGGAAGTAAAAGAAACGGGGGTCATCGATGTCCTCTCACTATAGAAAACAAGCAGCATCAGGAAATCTAAGAGATTGAAGTTTCCTTGATAATATTATTTGCATAATAGTGATAATTTCACTTTCGTAGAATGATGATGCTTCAACAGAAAATGTCACATTGTGTTGCGTCGTGCCGTTACCTTGGTTTGACCATAAGATTTCCATTTATCTTCCTTGCGAATAATAACATTTAAAATAAAATCAAGGACGGTTGATTAGATCTTGAAATTCTGAATTTATGCTGTGTAATTGTGATGTAAAGTGATTTATATGTAATTATAAAGTTGGGAAATTCTAATGAGTTACATTTTCTTATGGTTTGATATTCCGGCTTCGTACTTAACCTTAAAATTCTTGTAATTTGCAGAATTATATTGATGATAATAAAAAAAATTATATTTGATTGACCTTGTTTCGTTTACATTAAAATCTGACCATCGACTTTGAAACTCGTTAATCTTTTTATGCATAGACTATTTCTCTGTAACTAAAAAAGGATAAATGTAATTTTATTGAAAGAGAAGCTGGAATTATATTATTTCCTACATAAAAAAGATTCCTTTACAACGAGTTTGTACTAATAATAAAACAATGGCAGCGTGCAGTTGAATATTCTACATATAAAAAATTTAGCATTTTGTAAATGTTGCTTTTGCTAGACTGAAAAGTCCGATCGTCACGAAAATTCCGATCGGTACGAAAAATCCAGCTGGTTGAAAAACCCAACAGGTTTATGCTTTTCAACTTCAACTAAAAATCTTAAATAGTAACTCCCCACTTGCTATACATCATTGCAAAGCGAATATGCTTAATGGAAACAAAAGCCTGACAGGCCTATCAGGTCCGAAAAATCAAATAAGTCTGATCAATCGGGAAAGTCCAATTCACTCAATATAGGCCCGATGTAGACCAGAATTTCGGGCCGGGCTACACAAAGGTCCGTCAAAAAAGCCTAGCTCGTTTTTGATATTCGATTTTTATTAGAGAGTATACTTTCAAATTTTAATGCTTCTAAGAATAGTCTTATAAAAATCGCCAGGTAGTTGGAATAGACGTCGGTAACCCAAGGTTTAACATAGAGCAGGTTGCAAAACAACTTGAACGAATTACATATGTATGTACTAGGAGAGGTTGAAAATCAGATCTCCATTTAGCATATTTGAATCAATTTACAAACTTCCTGGAAGGTCAAGATGAGCAAGGAAAGATTGGTTGTAGCTAAGGTATTAGCACAAGCAAAATTTTAAAAAGTACATAAATAGTACATTTTAGCTAGCTAGACATCATGTTATCAGTAATACAGGACAATTTGTTCCGTCCGGATGCCCAATCTGGATTAATACGTATAATTTTCTTAAAAGTTTGGAAATTTGATTTAAGATGTATTAAAAGTCTTTTCCTCCTTACTACATCTTCTCCACACGGGGGATAAGTTTCTTCATACTGTAGTAATCTTTATAAAAATAGTTGTGTCCTGTAAATAATCCAACTACCCTTCTTGAAGTTTTTCTGTTTAGTTTTAGAAGTCCTTCGATTAATCCTGTGGAAGCTTCCCAAAGGAAATGTGGTTTGTGCTTTTTAGTCTTCTCTGGATCAAGTTTTGTAGTACTGTCTGTTATGGAAAATCTTACAAGTTGCTCCTGGTCTGATTATCTTTGTTAAACTCTCCTCTTTTCACTTTTATTTTTAGGCACTACAAGAGATTTATTCCCTTATGCCCCGTTAAAACATAAGTTCTGAAGTTTACACTTGTTGCTTTTTGCTTTAAGTACTACTTGGCCCTCTTGGCAATAAATTCCTGTGAATTCTAAATAAAATGCAAGGTTTAGAAAAGAGATTTTCCCTAGTTCTTCATTTCATATGCCAACATCAGTTGTAAAGTCTGACTCGGATGAGCTTCAGTTCATCAAGTCTTTGTATAGCTTCATCACTTTTGTAAATGAAGCTGTTGGCGGCTAAGAACCCAGAAATCTTCCCTACTCCATTACGTTAAATCTGGTTCTAAATAACTCAAGTACCACCACCGTTTTGCTAAGATTAATTGATATCCCATCTGAGCTCATGTTCTGACGATTTTCCCTGTCAGCTCAGTCCAATAAATATGGTTGTATTATCTGCAAACATTTTCTCTTGGGGCTTTCATTGGTGGTTACGTCAAAAGAGTTCTACTCTTAAGCATGGGTTCTCTCTACACTACTGTACTTCCGTGCGGATTGAATAGAAGGCTATGCGGTCAAAACTTCCTAAACATCAAAAATTGATATCATTCTCTTCTTTTATTCACCATTCTTTATGTACTTATCAGTTTGCTTTCAAGTGTTTTTAGTAGAACAGACTGGTTAGAATTGTCATTCGGGTTTGGGAATGAAAACTACTTTTGCCTTTCTCTTTGTTTAAAATACTTGACTTGAAAAGGGCACAAAATGGAGATTTTTGAGGTTTTTGATACAGTTTGTGATGTTACAAGCGGCCTTTCTGAGCACTAGAGGACTAGAATATTACTTTTGGGCATTAGTGCTTAGGTCGCTTTCTAGTGTCAAAACCAAGTACTTCAATAACCGATTTAATTATACTTCATGAATAGTTTGCGTTTTTATTACTTCGTTTACTTCACTTAGACATCGGATACTGGAGCAGTTACTATGAGGATCAAAAGAGTCAATTTATGAAAAGGCAGAGGATGTTGATATGAGTATAACATGAACCAATAGAGTCGCCAAGTGTGTTTGCGGCATGCAATAAAGAAGAAGACTGCAGAACATCTTATCCACTTTTACTTAAGTAAAGTACTTATTTACTTACTTACTATCAAAGGGACTAGAATTCCAAACGCATTGATAAGATCCAGACATCTTGAAAACTGATGCCAATTATGTAAGGATCATCATCATCAGCATCATGTCTAAGTAAATTTTTGTTTAACAAATAGGGTTGATATTGAATACAGCATGTAAACCAAAAAAAATTTTCAGTTCTATTACTTCCAAGCCTGTTGGTTCTGATGGAATTGGCGTGCAATTAATCAAGTTATGTTGTCCTTTTCTCGTTCCATATGTTACACATATTGTAAACTACTGTTTAAAGCACTGTGTCTTTCCTAAATGCTGGAAAATAGCATGTATATTATCTCTACCTAAAGTAGCTA
The DNA here is from genome assembly GCA_011009095.1 of Ignelater luminosus. Classification (NCBI taxonomy): domain Eukaryota; kingdom Metazoa; phylum Arthropoda; class Insecta; order Coleoptera; family Elateridae; genus Ignelater; species Ignelater luminosus. Next base: position 151,660 of record VTPC01090251.1, on the reverse strand, counting down.
ATTCCACTCACTTTAAAGATTTGCGCCCAAAAAGTATTCTGCCAGCTTTTTCTAAAATTTTGGAAAGGGTAATGAACCTCAGATTGGTGAGTTTCTGACGGAGCACTCGCTGCTTCCAGCCACACAATCTGGCTTTTGAAAAAATCATAGTTGCTGTACCGCTTTGGCAGGGATAGTGGATGACATTCTATCAGCAACAGATACTAATTTCAAATCAACTGCGTTAGTCCTTTTAGACTTTTCCAAAGCATTTGATACCTTAAATCATTCGTTATTAATGGCCATTTTGATGGACGTCCGCTCCTATGGGCAAGGAAGGGAGCTTGCCCCCCCCAGGATTTTTTAATCGTATTTCGTTTTCTATTTCTATACGTATTTATACATGGCTTATATTATAAATTTGTTAGTTAGCCCTCCCACCCTGGAAATCATTGAGCAGACGCCCATGGTCATTTTGCATTATATAGGTTTTGAAAATCATGCGATGCTGCTGCTCAACAACTATCTCTCCAACCGTCTACAGTATGTGAAACTGAATGGGCACGAATCCACAGTCAGTGCTGTTAGTAGTGGTGTTCCTCAGGGATCTATTTTGGGTCCACTGCTCTACACAATTTAGGTAGCATTATTAGCACATGTACACATCATTTCTATGCTGATGATACACATATGTATTATTTGTTCAATCCACGTGATATGAACATAGTTAACGATTTAATTAACGCCGATTTAGATAAACTAACTGATTTTGCAAACAAACATTCATTAGTAATTAATTCTAGTAAATCTCACGCAATGCTATTTGGAAGACGTAAATCACACAGTATTACTATTGAGCATAATATTTATATTATAAATATTAAAATAAAGGATACTCAACTTTCTGTCGTAGATGTTTCGCGGAATCTTGGTCTGCATCTGGATACTGGTCTTAGATTTAAAAAGCACGTAAGTTTGTGTATTCAAAAGGCATATGCTAGTCTAAAATTAATTTTTGCAAACAGACATATACTGAGTAAAAAAACCAAAGTATATCTTACAGAAGCTTTAGTTTTATCACATTTTAATTTTTGTGATGCAGTCTATGGACCATGTTTGGATAGTCAAGACTCAGCTAGAATACAACGAATTCAGAATTGTTGTTTGCGTCTGATATATGGTATAAGACGTACGAATTCTGTATCTCATAAGCTCTCTGAGCTTAACTGGCTAAACATGTTGAACCGTCGACTGCTTCACTCATGTTGTTTGCACTACAAAATTATCATGTTCAAAACACCGGTTTATCTATATAATAAAATTAGATTCCTATCAGACGTACACAATCTCAATGTGAGAAGAAGGGGTATTCTCACACCTCCGATTCATACGACTACTATTTATCAGAAGTCTTTTTCGTACAATGTCGCTAAACAGTTTAATCTATTGCCTACTCAGATCAAGAAACTAAATATAGTTAAATTCAAAAAGCAATTGTTTTTACACTTGTCCAATAAAAATCCTTAGCTGTTCGTTTGTTCTTTTCTTTATCTTTTGTCGATCACTTAGTAACTCAAGCACATTACATTAAGTATTATTACCATTATTTATTTTTTAATTAAGTAACATCGCTGTTTAATACATCCGTCACTTTTTTTATTACATATTACTCTTAATCTATCATTTTATAGTTAAGTGGAAGAGCAGCCTCCTCACGCTGAACTTCGCCTTTTGTTGCCCATTGTCTTTGAATGCATCGATGTTATTATTATTAACTTTACTGGTATTATTTATTATTATTGTTATTAGCATCGTAAATGTTAAAGTAACAATAAAGACTATTGTTATTAAAAAAAATAAATGTTGTCTTAGAAAGCATCTTTCTCAAAAGGATTACAGCACCAATAAAAACAGCAACGATAATGATCCATACTTTCTCCCTAACCTTTGATATTTGGTTAATTAGGGTTTCCTCGTGCTTTCTGACTTTATGCATATCTAATTTCCTGTGACAAAAGTTTTGTCCATCAAAGAATGCAATTTGGTTGTAAATTGTCTCATCATAGCTAACTGAATATCTCAAATATCTCAAGAGGGTTGAAGGAAGATGGAGCATGATCTCATTACATATATGGTTTACGTTGAGAAGGTAACTGAGAGGAAAGACAGAGCCTTTGAGGTCAAGAGCGAAATTCTATCCGTCATCATAGAGCTCTCTTGAGAAGCCACTACAGTTGAAGTGGTGGAAGGCAAAATCCAGTCTAATTGTTGTTGGTAGTTTCCGATGAGAAAAGAGATCACCGTAGATGGTCTACTGCAAAGCAAAGTCCAACGTCTGACAGTTGATGGTTTCCGCACGGAAGATTAAAAGAGATCGAGTCTCGGTTTTTTCGGAACAGTAGGATATAACAGAACGTTTCTGATTCTTTAAAGACAAATGCAGGAAGGTTGGATGTAGGCTATATTAATGAGTTTTCACAATCTTATGTCTACGTATCCAGAAATCTCGGCTTTTTGGAGAGGTATAAAGGAATCAAAGTCACAGAAGGTTATTTATGTGCTAAGCATTATCGATAACACTGTACCTTAGAAATGCAAGAGCAAACGAAACATTGCCAAAGACAAATAAAAAAAACAAAACTTAAAAAAATGAAAAAGTATTGAAGAGAAACAAAAATCTTTGTGAGAGATACCAATCGTGACGCTTGGAGCAGTCTTACTAATTAAGTAAACTTATTATTGCACTAAAGAATTTGCTGAATATTATAACAAAGGGAGCAAATATTAATAATCTGTTTTGGCCCTTTGTAAGTTAAATAAGGCTGCGTTTATTTTTCCAATTAAAATTTTAATCAACAATGAATGATTACTGACTGAGAGAGAAATTTGTCAGTGACAGAATTTATGACAAATTATATCAGACAAAAAAAGGGTTATACAGATGGAAATAGTACGTGGGTTTGGGTTTCGATTACTAAAGTTTTTCATGCATAATACAGATTTTGTTACTTTTTTCCAAGAGAAAAATTCAATTTCGATGATGACGACTTAATTAAATGTTACCTCTCGTTATAATATTTAATTTCTGATTTATAAGTCGTTCCTTCTAGAAAGGTTTTAAATATTACTAAAGGTAAGAATCTAGATTCTGCTTTCATTAAATACTAACATAAACCTACGTTTTCAAAACAAGTGAAAGTGTTATATAGAAATCTGAAACAAGCAGTAGCGCATCATTTAACTGTTATAATTAGGTAATGCATGTGCCTTTCCAAATTTCTATGTGTCCTCATTTGTACTAATAACATATTGTGGCATTCCAGTTTAGCCCTTAGTAAAGCCTTTAGAGAAGGGTAGAGACGTGGATGTATATATAGATCTTCTAAACTATGCCAGGGGTTACAAATTGGGACTAGATATGGTGTCTTCTAGCAAACGCGAGAGAGGTCAGGGTTTCCTAAAAGTTAATGTGATTGATGTTAAAATGTCAAATTGGGTGCTTCTATCTATTTAATAGGTTGCATGACAAAATTAGGGTCTGCTAAATTACCACAGCTGTTATAAAAGAGAAAATAGTTCAAAGTAAGAAGACAAAACCATTAAAAAGATTTATAGTATTTGAGATTGTTTAATAAGCATTCTTAGTTTTTTATTAGATAAATAATTTGTGTGTAAATAAATATTTGAGAAAATTAAGGACAGAAAAATTGAAACAAAAAAACATTAATGAAGGTAGAGATGACCTTATTTCGTTTTAAAAGATAAACCCCAACTTACTTCAGGTTGCTTTTCATACCATTTTTAATAGAATGCTAATAAAATTCTAAAACTGACAACATTTCTCTGCATTTAGTAATGGAAATGGTAATAAAAATTCCAGGATTAATAACTTACCAATATTGACAGTCTACCACTAGGTCAGATACATAATTTAAATTAAAAGACGGAAGAAAATAGTGCTACTAAAGAGAAAGATCTTCTCAGGTCTTCACGCAGCAAACGAGAAGAGGGATGAATGGAAAGAGTCACCATGGACGTCAAGACAACACTGCCGAGGAGATCCGTCATAAAGAAGAAAGAAAAAGAGTAATGAAAGAGAAATGTTTTATGACCCAGAAGTTGAAGCCAACCAGGCAGAGTATATCACCAGGAACCATAAAAATCAGCTAACCAAACGGGAGTAGCCCAGGCGGCTCTGCTAAAAGAGGTCAGAATTAACAACCTGTTAGCCATCAGTGACAACTCTCCAATATAAAGAGCCTGAAAGTTATAGACCGAAAGGGCGACTGGACACAGGTTGATTCTGCTACCAGTTACATCTAGTCATTAAGAACTCTGAGAAACTCAGAGCTGAAAAGCCAACTCGTCGAACAAAAAGTCAAAAAGAAAAAAGAAAGGTTCAAGTATCCCCCTTTTTGAAAGACCCAAGGGTTGAAAGCTACCAAAGTCCATTAAGTAAATCACAGACAACTTTTTTACGTCGTAAAGAAAATACTAACATAAGTTGTGTACTACTTGTGCGTTGCAAACACAAAAATTCCGCTAGCTCTTAATTTTGTAGCAAACAGCTAACTGCAAAAACTTTGTACAATGTTTGAGTCAAATGCACTTTTTGGATCATTCCAGTGAAAACTGTTTAGACAAAACATCTACTAATTGTGTTATTCCAAATAAATAAGTAATTCAAATTTTGGTCTACGATTAAACCTTGCAATGAAATGTAGTTGTCACTTTTTTGTTATACAAAAAAGATGACGTGTTTGTAGCCGAGAAAGTCACCACAGACAACTTAGAATTTGCTCTAATTTACTTGATAATATGGTAGTAATGGCTTTAATGATAATATGAATCAAAAGTCGATTAACATGTAGAAAAAAAAGAAGAAATTAGCATTGCTAAAGTGAAAGATTTTCTCAGGTCTTCAGCAAGTAGTCCGATGGAAAATGAAAAGATTTCACCAAAGCAGAGCAAAAAAAGAAACCCCTGCTACGGCAGATATGGAAAAGTTGGTACCCAAACGTTGTCGATGTAAGTTAATCAAACAGAAATGGTCTAAACAGCTCTGCTAAAAGAAGCCATAATCAACAACTTATTGGATAGCAGTGACAATTTTACCAGATAAAAAACCCGAGTGTCATAGACTAAAAGTACGGTTGGTAACAGGGCAAATTGTGTGTCAGCTGTATCTAGCTCTTAACATTCAACCTTCCATTGAAAACTTTAAGAAATCCAAAGAAGATGTACAAACTTCTTTGAGAAGTCTGTCAAAAAGTTAAAAGAAAGAAAGAAATGCCTAAATGTCTTCTTTTTTGGGAGACACAAATGCTGCAAGCTATTAAAGGCCAGAAGATAAAGATAAAAGAAAAGGAGAAACAAAAAGAAAAAGCAAAAAAAGAGATACTGTTGTGGCAGATGAAAAAAGTCGAGACTCAAAAGTCCAAGCCAGCCAGAAAAGCCTACCTTCAGAAAGCAACAATATCAGCTC
>VTPC01090251.1:118271-146096 GCA_011009095.1 Ignelater luminosus | reverse complement strand
CTTGAAAGGTCTGCCAAAAAGTATAACAAAACAAACAAAGGCGCCTTTTAAGTTGCAAAATAGCAAAGATCGGAAGCTAAACCACGACTCTACATGGTCCATTGGCCAAACATAAGAAATAATAAAATGTTGATGTCATTCTTCTCCTGCAGAAAAAAGGTGCCAAAAAAATCGCAGCTGCCATGGCTTACTTACCAAACCAAAACAAATGTTTGCAGTTTGAGAAAGTAATATGGTATGGTATAACTATGGCCCAGAGATGTGAGTGCTTAAGTAACGAGATCAAACTCTATCTATTAGGTTTGATTGCAGAATAATGTTGATGGCTTAATTTTAAATTAAATACCTAAAAATACATACATTGCAGTTAGTCAAAATTCTATTGACCCACGCTCAATATGTAAGATAACAAAATAAAAATATTTGCAAAAGAAAAAATTTATTGGCATGCTCATAGTAAAATTACACACTGTGTGTAATGTCAACCGCGTGTAGTACTATGGTAAATCCTTATGGTTACATATAATAAATTAAATTAAATTAAAATTGTTGAAATTCTTTACTTCATGTAAAGTTTCATGGTAGGGTACTCGTACACTGAAGCTTCGGCGATCAAATCGGTCCGCAATTTTCGTAAAGCGTTTCAAGGTTTTGTTTTTATGTGTATCTCTAGACTTTAGCTGACTATCCTTAATACCTTATCTCGACTTTGTCCTATCTTGGTTGAAGAGGAGTATTAGTGCAGAATGAAATGCTGTAACTAAATATTTCTAAAATATATGTATCGTTTGTACAACTGAATAAGCAACAGTAACATTAATCTTGAAGTTTAATTTCCGTGTAAATGCTTTGTAAACAAGCTGTAAAAATCATTTGAAAAAGAATAACAGATTAATTTCATGGGATCACTTGAGCGTTCTCCGTAATTATTTCTAATCAAGTTGTATTTGACGTCCTTTTTAATCAAATCATAAAATTGTTTTCACTATCATAACTAAATTGAAATTTCCGGTTAATTTTTTAATCATAAAAATGTGCTGTTTACTCACATAATTACCCAATTTAGCAAGGCCAAAAAATTTGGAACGTTGTGCATAAAAATAAAAGTGCACTTCATCAAGCCCCATAAATATTTTGACACTGACCTGAACAATTTCGGACTTTTTAGTACATTTTTTGCTATTCACAATGAGCCGGATAAAAATAACGGTGTCCTACAACTACGTAGATTGTTTTTATCCATCGAAAACATTGACGTACCAAATGAATTTGTTAAGCTTTTCCTGCCAAATTTCTTAGAATAAATTGATGTCTAAATTAGGAGTTAAGGAGAACATGGAGTATTCCTATAATTAATTTCACAGCGACTTATCTAGTTCAGGTACTCTTTATAAAATTTTCATGTGTTTTATTTGATTGATTCGTACTATTTATAGTCATGTTCTATTTACAAAATAGTCAGTGGTGGTAGTTACAGTAGTGGTGAGGGTGGTTTATATTTAAGACGCACTATCAATTTTTTATTAATGATATTCGAAGGAGTGCTCCCACGAGGAAATACCATTGAAAATGGAATAAACGTAATAATAAAAAGTATTAAAACACGACGTTCTCCCGACCTTGGATTAATGTGTATGTTTTCATTTGTGCTGTTGTTACAAAAATTCCTGCTTATCTTAACAATAGAGGGGTTTGTTAAGAGTCCAAGGCGAATGTATCGATAATTTTGTGTTTACTGCTAATATTTAACATTTTTTTCTATTTAAGGTCACTCACTCTTTCATGTTGGATGAAGATAACAGTAGAAAGTACAGTTATTTAAAAATCTTTTCTTTTGATTCGAAATTTAATAAAACCATATGTTATTTCAGTAAAATTCTGGTTTAACAAAATCTAACTCACTTTTCTAATTTTAGATGATACGATACATTTTTCAATATAAAAAATCGACGTTCTGGAGCTTTCACAATTTCAAGAAACTATTTTAGAAAAAAGATTTAATCTATTTGTCAAACAATGTTCGCATCCACCCTTCTCGTGTATAACTTACCGTAGGTGTTTTCGCAGAAATATTTTTTGTTTTAGATCTCTTTGTTGAAAGTTCAAAAACGTTTAGGACAACTTACAAAACGAGTAGGGGTATCGTATACTTTTATGTTTCTAATAATAATAATGATAATAATAATAATATGAATAATGTCAAAAGCAAATGTTGTTATTGGTTGCCTTTATATTAATTTGCAATCAATTGTTTGACCTATGGAATAAGGTCAATTTTCGTTCTAAATTTTATTTTTTGCTTTGTGCAGTCCATGCTAACTGCTCGAACAATTTTTAAGTTAGAATCGGTCCCGTTCAAGTGTCTCGATCCATTCAATAATTCGAGAATCATTAAAACTACCAGGTAGACATTTAGTATTTAGTAACTAGGTATATAATTCAATATCTTTTAGAACTACTTATCTGTCAAGCCGAAACCGACTTCGACCTCCACTTGTGATGGAATCACTATTTTTGTATTTCTCCAACTGACAACTGTTGCAATTCCTAAAAAAAATGAACAACTGTCATAGTTTTAAAATTGACAACAGAATTAGAACAAAAAAGCAGAATCGATCCTGTTCAACTGTTTGATTACCGAAACGACGCCGATTTCATTTAATACATAGAACCACTAAGCATTAAAACTGTTAGGCTGACATTTAGCTTCAGTATCCTGGTATAATTCAGCATCTAAATTGCAAAACTGAAATTAGAACACTTTTTCGAACAATCTGTTCGAAACCAAAGAAGCGTTGTTTTTCATTTATTATATAAAACCACCACTATTTTATTTCTTCAATTGATTGATAGCCCGTGCAATTCCTATGATATCATAGCTCTAAAACTGACAACAACGAAATTAGAACAAAAAGAACTAAGTCTGTCTGGTTCAACTGTTTACCGTCGATAATTCGAGAAGCACTATAACTGTCAGGCTGACATTTAGCATCCTAGTATAATTCAACACCTAAATTGCAAAACTGAAATTAGAACATTTTTTAAAACAACTTGTTAAACCCGAAACAACTTTGATTTTATTTATTAGATGGAATCACTAATACCACTGTATACAATGCTAAAACTTTATTGCCCCAATCAACAGCCTGTACAATTCCTAACAAAACATCAAGAAGTTGTTATAGCTCTAAAATTGATAACAGCGAAAAAACCAAATAGGTTCCTTTCAACTATCTAAATTCGATTCGAGAAAGAGGCTAACATTTAGTATCCTGTTATAATTTAACATCTAAAATGCAAAACTAAACTTAGAACATTTTTTAGAACAACACGTTGAACGCTGATTTTCACTTGTTAGGCCGAACCACTACTATTTTATTGTTTCAATCGACAGCTTGCACAATTCCTAACAAAAAACTAACAAGATCTCATAGTTCTAAAATTGACAACCGTTTAGATCTCTAACATGCAACGTCAAGATCAAATTCTAAACGGATACTAAATTGAAGTTTTGTAGCCTTAATGGTTTTCTATTAACAAATTCCGTTTTCTTTTTGTTTTAACTCTCTGTTGTAGAGGTATGGTACCTCGATACTTTTATAAATAAAGCAGTGGTTTCTTCCCATTAACAAATGAAAGTCGACGTCGTTTCCGATTTGGCACGTTGTTCTAAAAATGTTCTAATCTCAACTTAAGGGTTTTAATATTTAGTTGCCGAAAAACCCAATGCAGACTGTTAAGTGGGACAGAATTTGTTTTTGTTCTAATTCCGTTATTTACAATTTTAGAGCCGTGGCACCTTGATATCTTCTTTGTTAGGACCCGTACGAGATATCGTTTGGAGCAATACAAAACAGCTGTTCCATTTAACAAAAGAAATTCAACGTCACTTCCGGTTTGATAGTTTACTCGAAACGGTGTTTTAATTTTAAATTTGCCATCTAGAGATCAAATTATATAAAGGAAAACTGAATTTAAGTTTGATAGCTTTAATGGTTCCCAAAGTAAACAAAGAAGTTGTACTGATTAACATTAACGACCTAAAATGTGTTCCAATTTTAGATTTGTCATCCTCATATCAAATTATAAAGAAATACTGCATTTCTGCCTAATAGCCTTAATGAATCCTAAACAATCTAATGTGAACCGTTAAGCGGTTTTATTTGTCTTAATTCTGTTATTATCGATTTTAGAGCTATTGTAACTTGATATTCTTTTGTTAGAACTAGCACCGGATATGGGTTGTTCCATTTAACAAATGAAACACAACGTTGTTTCCAATATGACAGGTTGCTCTAAAAAGTGTTCTAATTTCAGATTTGTCATCTTCAGATTCAAGTATAAAAGAATACTGTATTTGAGTTTGATAGCCTTGATAAATGATCTAGCGTAGATTTTCTAATTTCGTTATTATCAATTTTAGAGCTACAGTACCTTGATATTTTCAACGAACTCCGAAGGAGTCGTTACTGAATTTGCGAAGTCTGTCTGTCTGTCTGTATGTCTGTATGTCCGCATTTTTTGTCAAATTCTGAAATTTTGACTTCAGGTTTAGATTCTACATCAAAAAGTAAAGACCACGTGGTATCTTCGTTTTTTGATAACTCTTCGGGAACATGGTCAAAATGGCTGCCGAAGTCTGAAAAAAGTAACAAAACGGAGTTCGTTGTGGTTATGCTTTGTATTCCCAGATGTTTCCATATGAGAAATTAAAAAGTAACACAACCTTCAGCCAGAGGTTAGATGAGTACAAACTGGCAAGTACCGTAAGTTTCTTAAAGGATACTAAACAAGAATTCACATTTTGCAGTGAAGTACGTATCTAAATACTTAGTTTTCTAGAGTTTCGCAGTTTTGTTTTTAAAACACAGACATTCTAGTGAATCAAGCAGAATGATGCCAAAAGCTATAGCTCATTAGAAGAAATTAAAGTAGGCAGTCAAAATCTGCATTGCGGAAACTGCTGATTAGAATATTTATTGTCCCATACCTATTTTCTAAACAGTATTTAAGTTAACCCTGGTGGTTAAGATTATCACCAACAATCTTTTACTGCTTTCCACAGGTGATCGACGACTTTGCGAATTTAGTGTATCACTGAGCAGTAAATATCTATCCAAATGGAGACAACCAAGAAACGGTGCTACAATAAGTTAGAAACAAAAGTATTCTAAATCAAATTTTTTCGGAATTTCAATCAAGGTGGGTAATACGAAACCTTGGCAATGGTTGGCAAAACTAGCATTTAAAAGAAAAACTGAACACCTTAACTTAGTAATACAAGATAAGAAGTACTTTGAACAAAAATGAGTAAAATGTAGCAAAATGGCAAAGGAGTAAAAAGAATTCCAAATACCAAGGTTTGACTCAAGTGAGTTCAAAGAGTTACCGGAAAGAGTTCCAGAATTCATGAAGACCAGGTGTTTATTGTTATTGCATGGATTTATCCTAATAGAATGTTTAAAGCCAAATGATTATAATCAGATGTGAACAGTTTTGCATAAACTATTCATTCTTTGGGTTACTGGATTAATTTATGGTAGTCAGTTTTAGAAACTCCATGCGATGAACTATTCTAATGGTAACTTGACTCTGCAATTTTCGATTTTTTTCGGCAAATCGTTCATTTGTTTTATAGATAAGTGAATCTCAAACTCAGCTAATTTGAGTTTTCTGTAATTTACTTTATGATGAAACCGCTAAAAATTAAAACTTAATTTTCGATAGCAGAAAATGGTTTTGATAAAATAGCGATTTTTAATGAATTGACATTGAAAATATGTGATTTTCATTTGTTATTGAATTTTAAAATAGGAATTTAAAATAAAAATTATATTAGCACGGATGCGTACTGGATCGAACTGCTTATGAACTTTTCATTTTATGGTTTATTTGACCCTTTCCGGAACTAAATAGAGAAGTACACAAGTATGCGATAATGTCAGGGTTATTTTAATATTTATTCTTGGGAATATGTTATTTATTTATTTATTTATCCATTTAGTTTATTGCTTTCTGATAAATCACACTGTTGTTACAGTTTTCCTATTTTTTGCGGCAATAATAATATCATTTTTTTGACCATGAGAAGATATTTCCGGATTTTTTCTGTCATATTATTGTTATCTACAATATTTATATTTTTTCTCAATGCCACTAGTCTACAACGTTAACGTGTTACACAAGCAATATTACTTGTGGCTTCCTATAAAAATATTTATTCAAGATTATGATTATATAACTCGGTCATGGAAATTGCTAAAAGGTCCTTTGTTGAAAAATATTCACAACAAAGCGGTATAATATCGTTGCCAATTTATAATAGACTTGTAGGTAATTTTGTATATAAGCGCGGCCTCTAGGATGCACTTGAGTTCACAATCCATAGAGCATGTAGGTAATCCGAAAACCGGGTCACGAATGCGCAGGTCAAGGTAAAACTATCCTCCAATATTCGGGTCGCTCCATTCAAGGTTTTTTACAGCTGCCGAACTATATCTTTTTTACTTTTTTCTTTTGACCGACAAATCCTAATCGCATAACCATAAACTTGTTACAAGACAGAAAAAAATTCGTAAAAATTATTTTTTATAGTACGTCCTTTTAGTAAAACCTAATAACCCCAATAAAGTACGCTTTAAGGATTTTTGTGTGTAAAGATCTGGACCGCTTTGCGTGGATGAGAACGGAGTGAGATTGAAAGAGAAAGTAAGAGAAAGAATGCGACCCACAAACACACTTTGATGGGTCTCTTCTGTAAAAGTGAAAGCCTTTGTATATTGTCAGGCAGGTACAAAAGTGTTTGTACTTAGTTAAAATGTGAAAATGGGATTAAAAATTAGCCGCCCGGGTACGGGTTGGTGTCACGCTATCTTTAGTATTTTAGAAAACGCACGTTAGAGTAAACGGGCGTCATTGACCCAGTAATGGGCGAAAAGAGGTTCGAATTACTGCAGCATCACTGGAAATTGAATTTAATATGCCACTTTTCTGCTTGTATGCTAATTTAGGTCTCACTACGTATTTGTTTATTGTTGTGGAAGTAGAGATAAGCTCTCTGCACATTCACCTGATGAATTCAATTAACTTCTAAAAATACCTAGTCGAGTCTTTAAATTATGAACGGATGCTTATGCTTGTTTACAGTTGTTTAACCTGAGAAAGTACTAATGCTAATCTAAATTTATTATTAATAAATCTTAGAAGATAATTAGCTTTTTTATGTAAAATTGTTGCATAATATTTGATTTTGTTTTGTATTTTTTAAATGTCCCTGAACTAGAAATATTAATTAATATTAACTTATTAATAATTAATCAAAACAGCAACAACTCTAAATTTTGTTTAATAAATATTACATTGTTTTTATTTTCAAAAATTATTAAAAGAGAAAATAGAAAAAATTCCATTTTAAAATTATTTTTAACCTGAATTTCACATACATAGGTACTCATACATAAAAATAATGCTCCGATTTGTATGTCATTGTTTTTCGACAGGAATATCCTTGGCGTGCAAGGGTTATTTACTGATCAATATTTTAATAAAATTTAAAAATCCAAACAGAAACTTCTTTTTACGACTCCAAATTGTTAAAATATTGAATTAAGATTGGTGTCTGTAAAGTAGGTCAACAATATGATATTTGAGTAATAAAATTTTGCAAAACGCGCAATAAAACGGATGCAGCTTCAAACCGGTATGATGGGGGATTGTGGTAACAGATTACGAATATGCAAGTGAGAAGAGAACCATAAATGTGATATTAGTTAGGAAAAGAGAACCGTAAAAGTTGTAATTCAGCTACAAGTAATGCAGGTTGATCTAGGGACCGTCCTTAAATTACGTAACGCAAAATTGAACGATTTTTGTACCCCCCACCCCTTGTAAAGCACCCGTAACGCAAGCTCGAACCTTCCCTTAAATATTACGTAACGCAATAATCTAAGTCCCTCCCTACATTTAATATGAAAATGTACTTTTTTATAGAAAAAGATTTTATTAGAGAGGATTGCATCAAAGTGGGGCGCGTGCGACCGTTGTGGTCTACACACAGACTGTTTGAGTTCAGACAAGTAAATATGAGTTTAAATAATATTTTATCAATAACATTTTATCGTTACGTAACGTTACTCTTGACCCCCACCTCCCCCTTGGTATCGCTGCGTAGCGCTACTGTGGACTCCCCCTTGGAGCGTTCGTACCTTACCGATAGTAAAAAGAAAAATTCCAAGTTAAATGGAAATCATCAAATTAACTTGCAACCATGCACTACTCGTACTATAAGAGTATAACCCCTTAGGAATTTTAACATGAGAAAAAGTTATTTGCTCACTCCAACTACAGTCATTATTTGACATTTATTGAAGAATTGTTTTGTTTTCTGAAATGTCGTTACTCTTAATGCCTGTATTAGGCGTAAACAAACTCGGATCCTAATAATTTTTTCCCGTGTTAATATCCTTATGTCCTTAGTAAACTAAGATACCCTGTATATTATATTCATTTTACAATATGGTAAATAGAGTAAAATTTAAATTGAATTTATTTTATTTTTTAATCTGAAGCAATCTCATATTGTCCGTCTAAGTAAATATTATGCGTTGCAGAATTTTCAAGTAAACGATGCGAATTGCATTCTAAATCTATTTGTTACTTTCTTTAACTGTTTTCAATTGATTATATTCTATTGATCTTTAATTTACTGTTTATATTCTTTTTCTTTAGAAATTTTTCCCTCATTTAGACTTTACTTTCTTGAACAGCCCAAACTTTGTTTTTTTTTTGTTGAGCAGTGAAGATTACTTCTACTCACTGAACGGGTTGGACGTGATATAGTCATTGTGATAATAAAATGAACGGGATCAGTAGTTTGTACTAAACCAATTAGTTGAGAAAAACAGTTTCTTGTTCTTAAGAGACTTTGGTGATTGATATTTGACCAAATCTTCCAAAATTACTAATAAAAAATAATGCAAAACTCAAAAATCTAAAAAGTCTTTATTATCAAACAGAGTTTAATTCAGAAAAAGTTGAATTGGACTCTCTTCAGATTCCTGCGAGCAGCTCAGTTTGAACCATAGAACGCGCGCCGCCAGTGACAAAAACCGAAGATCTAATCCACATACTATAGTCAGACAGGTTTTTAATCAGTACAAAGGTTAGTTTCAATCTGAATTCTCGTTCAAAAATTAGACCCAATAGGTCTAGTTGGTTCGAAAAAACCTAACAGGCCCAAAAAGCCTAATCGGCAGGGAAAGACCGACCAGACCGAAAAGTCTATTAATTAATTCTTCTTTTAAAAATGTTTTCATGCTCGTGCGCGAACGCATATCTCCATTACTCTATGGGATGTTAAATGTATTTTGTGAAACGGACATTTGTGATAGATGCTGTTACCAACCGTGTTGACACAAATGAAAATGCAAAATCTGGAATTTTTCCATTGTAGTAATCTTTACAGATCGTACAACAAAACTTGCCAAATGACTTGGAAAGCCCGACAGGGCCAAAAAAACCTGACTAGTTCAAAACGCCCCATCGATCCGATGTAAGCTGGAAAAGCTCAAAACACTTTTAGATTAAAATCCGTTCTGGTGTGCAGAGTCGCGATCAAATAGTTTGACCCTTTACCCATCAAATGAGAGACTAGATCAAAAGAAAAAGCTGATGTTTTATTCCGCATAGTCTTTGCTTAATAGCCAGTTGTATGAAGGTCTATTCATATCAAGAAAGGCTGTATATACAGGAAGCCTGAAGAATGTTTTCTTTAGATTCGATTAAATCCACCTTGGTGACAGAAGAATCCCACAAATACTGGGGAAATTTTTGACTGGTCGCCCAGTAAGAAAAAAATATGCGCGAAGGGCCAATCGACATTCTGTGGGCGGTACTTATTCAGTAGACCGGTAACATACCGTTAAGTCGAACTAAATATATTCATTCCGTCTTACTCTTGATTTGAAAACGATCTTACTTTTAAGAGAGTTCTGATACTTTCCAGAAACGATTTGGAGAGCAAATTAAAGTTTTAGTAAGCGCTTTTGAAAAGATTTATTTATACAGCGCTTCAAACCGCGCCAAAAACGCTTTGGACTGTTGTAAGAACGTTTCAAAACTCTCTACCAGTGGTTAAAAGGTGCTTTAGTGATCCTTCATAAACAACCCCGAGTCAGTGTGCTCTGTACTATTTACAACTTAAAAACTGCATTATTTATAAATTATAAGTTAATGTTTTACTGAATGTCTAGAGTAAAAGCTTGACAACTTAATCAAAATGAATTTAATCATGCAGCTGGTGGTCTGGTAGGTTATGGTATCCGACGACGCGAAACTGGAAGCTGCAGGTTTGAATATTCCCCGTTCTTTCCGCAATATTAGTTAATAGCGAGTACAAGATCAAACATTTTTTTTTGCTTAGTTGAATAAATGTTTTTAGCTGCTGGGAAAAATAATCTTAGTTTAGGGTTTATCTAGATCAGTGATTCTCCACCACTGTGCCGCGGCACTTTAGTATGCCGCGAGATTTTTGAAATGTGCCGCCACTACGAATACCCATACATAAGCGACGTCAGACAAGTAGTTCGATTGGTTCTACCTTCGTAGCGGGGACTGACTGAACCAATGCGCATGACTATTACAGTTCTGGACTGGTTCTAGATTTAACCCAAACAAAGCTAGATACTAGTTTAGTAAAATTCTTTTAAATCTATCTTATCGTTAGTGTGCCGCCAAATTTTTAAATTATTAAAAGTGTACCGTGACGAAAAAAAGGTTGAGAATCACTGATCTAGATCCTAGAACCCCACACGGAGATACTTTTAGGCTTTGTAATATAGAAACATGGTAATTCTAGCAAACAGGTAATACAACATAAGAAGTTACTCTCTGTGTTTTCTCATATTATAATGATCGATACAAGATATTTTGTATAAAGAAATTGGGGAAAATACAGTTGAAGTTTTTCGATCACCGTGTATAATGGGAAGATATAGTTTTAATTATTAAGCAAACAGTTTCTATATTAGAAAAATAACCAAATGAAATGACTTTATACATTATTTTACTCGGAAAAATATCAACCAACTTTAAAAAACTTGATAATGATAAAACATGAAAACAAACAATTGAATAATGATTTCGATAAAACAATGTTACTATTAGCGCCTTATGTGATTGCTATGCGATTCTTTTCAGGATTGAATAAGAAATTGAAATAATTATATCAGCATATACAGGGTGTTTTATTATAGAGAATTTTGATATGGGCTGCTAGTTAATTTTAAAACACTGTTTATGAAGTAATCAAAACATCATTAAGAGAAATGTTTGTCTCTTCGTGAGGAATCTGCATTTTAAATTGATAATAATCTATGTATCTAACATTTAAAATTTGCCACAATACCGTAATAAATCTTATCTTGTTCGTACCATTGAAAAGAATACATAGTAAGTTATGGAAAAATTATTACTCTTTAACTTCTTTCCTTATCTTTTTGTCTTATATGCTTTTAGCATATCACACTTTTTAAACATTTTAATTGTGCAATAGATCTTGAAATATAATAAAATTTTGTGCACACTGTGTATACCAAATTGTAATAGTCTAGTGTTAAACAGAAAATAAAATTAAAAAACAAAAAACATCTTAATATCATTTGTTTGTAAGTTTTTTAATGTGGCAACAAAGCAAAAAAACTTTCTTGGATATCAAGTCGAATTTTACAAATCAAATTTTATGCAAATAATACGTAATTAGAGTACGGGTTGTTAAAGCATTATAGTAGGCGTATTATTAGTTTCTCGTAGTAAAAACGTTACTCCAAAACGGATAAGCAATAATAACAAGCAGAAAATTTACTGTCCTCGTTACACATACGATATAATTTCAACCTTCAATTTGCGCATTGTTGGTATTTTAGCAGAACAATATAAAATTTCCGCACAACAATGGTCGACTATATAGAAATTAATTTGTTGAATCTATTACAATTGTGCATTTAATAAAGCACTACCTGCCCACACAACGTCCATGCATATATGCATGGCGTTTTTCAAGGTTTCTTGCATGTTGTTTGTGAATTTTTTTTCTACAAACGTAACCTACCTTGCCTTTAGCTACGCCGACTGTACTTCTCTGATTAGTTACAATCATGGAACGCATTCCGCCGGCCCGTCCACGGCATACATGACCTTGCCCAAGCGCAACTAACGGAACTACTGCCTCTAATCAACCGTCAAGGTCATGCCTAATCGTTCGCCCGTCACTTTTTACCGCTCGTGTTGCACTGACCCAAAGAGAGAGACGACCGATTTGGCGCCGACACAAAGAAGTAACTGTGTAAATACACTGTTCGCGGTAATTGCTCCTAGAAAATGTGGAGTTCTTTTAATTGTTGACTTGTGTTGTTTATCACTTCATCTCCTTTGAGGTTTTATTGAAGGTCTTGCTAATTTATGAAGTGTACAGGAATTTTTTGAAATTACATTTATGTTAAAAGTCCTTCTAAGTATATTATGAAGTCCTTACAATCCCACATTAACAAATTTAGATTTAGCAAAACCTGGAAGTAAAATTTTGCTTTCGAAATCTTAACCTTAGCCAAACACAAATTTATTGATGTGAGTGTAACCTTGGAATAATATTGTAAATAACTATACTAGAGAAGGTTAATATTTTTTAGGGTTTTCAAAAAACAAAAGTTCTGTTTCAATTCACTTTCTTTATTGTTCTATATTTTAGATGATAATACAGTAGACTTTAATCATATTAATTAGCGATTTATAACAATCAATAAAATCGAAAAAAAAAGAAAATTAAAAATAACCTACTTTTTTGATACAGTCCTTAAATGAACTGCAAGAAGCTAAAACAATAAACAAATGCCTTTATAAAATTAAGTCTTTGTTTTACAGAACAGCATTTCAGTGTTTGGAGGTTTCTTTATGCAAAAAACAATCTTGGTTACCTTGTATGTGGTCAATATCAATGAGAAGGAGAGACTTATCTTTCACTTTCTACTGTCGTAGGAAGAGCGAAAAACCATAAATACAAAGTAGAAAAGCGTCGACAAGGTGAATTGTTCTTTGTCTGTAGTTTAATTTTTTCAATGAGGAACTATTTGTGCAGACTGGCTTATGATTATTTCGCCTACTGAATTTTTAATTCATGGTCAAATATATAATAATAAAGGACATCTTAAGATGTTTTTATTTATCTTAATGAAATGATAGAACTAATCGTATTTGAATAAACATCTTTTTCCTACTGAAAACAAGTGGTCAAAGAATGAGCGTATAAATTGGTAATTATTATTAAGAGGAAAGAAATCTAAGATGGGACTGTACTTAAACATGTTCTTGAATTGTAATGAAACAATAAATCTTCAAATAGGTTCTGTTTGATTATATCAAAGCTATGATTCATTACGTTCAGGAAGAAAAAAATTTGCAAACCAACGTCAACAAAACATCCTTTTTTGGTATCACATTGATTGTTGTGTAAAATAATTGAAAAAAGGTAGCGAAATCAACCAAGCACATTTTTGAACTTTATTATATTTGATCTCCATGAAACTCTTGCTTATGGTTTAGACTTGAGAGTAATAAAATCTTTTGGTTACTTTGGTCATCACTTTGGCTTTTGATAACAATATGCTATGCATCTTCTGTTCAAAAATAGACTTGTCAATACAATTGATGTGAAGCCCGAAAAATTTGGTAGCTAGCTCAAAACATTTACAAACATGTTTTTTCATTGCGTGTACCAACACAGAGCCTTTAATGCAATAACGATATAGGCAATCAAAGATTGAACAAAGTCATTAAATTTTAAATCTTTTATACTACACATTATGGTTACGGTAGAATTAAAATATTACGCAGATAGTAAAACGTTTTTGAAAGATTAATCGTTTCATTACAAGTTTCTCTTTTTGGATTTTTTTCGCAGAAAAGAGATATGTATAGCCTTCCAAAGGTACACAAGGTATGAAAAAGATCGTGAAGGCTACAATAACAATTAATATCTGATTAGAAACAGAAACACAGCCTGGAGTAATGAATAACATTGAATCTGAGGAAGTGTTAAAAAAGTTATCTGCTTAGTCAAACAAAAAAATATCAATGTTTCTTTTATTATTGTCACACTAAAAGTCTCAAAATTTCTGTTAAGCGTTATCAGTTTTCCGTTGCTTATATCCTATACCAAAAATATTTTTCCAAGATTAAAGATTGGAGTCTCTATTTCTGATACATTGATCACGATCTTGCTGCAGAGGTACATATACTTTGAGGGTCGTGAAGGGATGGGTTAAGTAGTCAATGAAAGCATCTTGACGGGTACATCATCTTTAGGTAGTCATACAATGTTGGACAGGCCGAAATTGGCCAAAAATTAAGCATGCCTTTACAAAAGATCGATGACAAGTATTTAGACTGATCTGAACAGTAAAGGAAAAGTATTGTTTGAATCATACAAATGCTAAACTTCTGAGAATCTGAAACTAGCTTTTTTTTTGTCTTGCGAGTCAATTTTGAGCCAAAAAGGGACAAAAAAACATATTTTTAACAAGAGGCAGATAGTTATACCTAGCTTATTAGACATAGCTGCTATTGTCAAATGTGAATTTTGCAGTGCGACATCTTTTTTGTCTCAAGAGTGTTTACCTGAAATAAAGTGGCCTATTTTTCCCGAGATAAATACACAAGAAGTGCAACAAAATTGAAAATTGAGTTATCACTTCTCTTCTTTGCTTATGGACTTGCCGGAGTTGATTATTTAGTGCTTGATATTCAAAGAGGCCTAATATGGAAATTTTAACTTTGTTACTCCTCTTGAGAATCTTACTAAAACAACTGTCGGAAGAATATTTCTATTTCTCTGGATTTTTATTTGGAAAAAAATACCACTCATCATTCACAAAAACTATAGATTGATGGTCTTCTGAAACCAAAAGGCCTAAAGTACTTGTCCCCGAAGCAGCACTCCTAGACTTGTATTGGAAGCGCAGAGAAGCAACAACAGTTTTTAGTTTTCGAAATCTTTTCAAAGATCGTTCAAAACGACAGGTAGTGTGTTTATAAAAACGATTAAAAGAACTTTCAGTCAATAATGACAAGTTCTGGTCTAAATTTTGGAAAAACATAAACTCGGTCAAATAAAAAATTTTAAAGAGCAAAAGTTTAGAAAAACCTTTTGTGAGTTAAAAGCATGCCAAGATGCTGCAAATGAATTTTTTAACCAATAACTTGTCTACAACTGTGATGAACATCATAACACAACAAACTGACATAATCACGGTTATTAACGCAAAAGATACTTAAATGTGTTTTTCATGAAATCATAGTTAGCAATGGATTTCCATGTCTTCTATATTTGACAGCTATCGTGCATTGCATAAGTACCTTGCTCATTGCGCCCCTAAGTAGTACTTTTGGTTGGGAAATGGCAGATCCATCAATCCTTATACATAGAGCAAACGCACATAAGACAATGCGGATTGTCTTATAGAAATCCAACAAGTCACAAAAAATGTGAAATACGAAGATTAAAATGTTGTAAAAGAAGGCAACTCAAAAAACAACTTTTAACACATAAATGTTGCAAAAACCTTTTTTAGACTGATATTAAGGCTGATTTGACAAAAGTTGCTCTTTTAAAATAAGAACCAAAGGAATATGAAACTGTTTCAAAAGGGAGGCAGTTATCAGCAAAATTTGCCCTATGAGTGAGACACTTACTTATACTCAGTAAAATAGAGCTGATTGAAGATAAGCAAAATTGACAGAGCCATATAGGTCCAGTCTTGTTAATAATGAAAATGTCACATTGAAGATTATTGTAAGGGCTCAAGATTTGTATTAACTAGAAGAACTATGGAGAGTGAAATGATTTGTGAAAAATCTGAGTGAAAGATGGTATTCCAAGTGTTATTACATCATTGAAGTTGTTACAAAGAATAAAAAAGGAAAAGTAGATGAGTAACTAATTACTCATTTAGTTGACAGACTATTGGTTGATGCAATTGTGTGCTCCATTACCTTGAAATCATTGTATCTAATTAATCCTATTCCCATGCGGTGTCATCCGATATTTCTAACAAATAAAGTGCGCCATATATGGATGGATAGCTCTTATTTTATTTAACAAAAGACCAATACGTTCACGATCGTTCTTTAAATAAGTAACGGAATTAGAAAAACAGCAAATCCTATTACACTGTCGTGAAGAACTATTTGCTTTATTTATTGCACAAACAATTTTGATTGCTTTAAATACGAGCAAACTGAATTTTCAGGAATTAGATTAAAAATATATTTACTTCTCTGAAAAATGGAAAAAGAAAATATTTTCGTTTCGAATATTTACTCGCCATTCGTCTTTTTTAATGAATTGAAAAAGTTTCATCCTGGCGTCAGAATAAACAATAATTAACAGCACACTAAAATAACAAACATAAACATTCAACCTTGTGCCCTGCTATAAATATAATACCGTAAAGTAACCTGCAGCTACTTCCTACTAGTGACATTCAAGGTCAATACGAAATAGTTATTTATGACCTCTGCCGTCGTTATACATCGAATTAAACTGATTTACGGCCTATATTCCGCGGAACCCTTCATGTATATGTTGTACTACTCTTTTATGTTGCAATAGAGGAAAGTCAATTTAATTGCACGGCATTTATGTAATGGCAATGCCAAATTTCAAGGTTAGAAGGTCATTCTATAATTATTTAGTCTATCAAGGACCAAGGCTATTTCCTTGTAATAATATTTGGAAAGACTTAATAAAAATTTTATTTTTTAATAGCTTGAATGTAACAAATTTAAAAAATCGTTATTAAGCGTGTTTCATCCCCGAAAAAAGTTTGATAAAAGATGACCTTAATTACATATTCCGCTTATCAGTAAAGTTACATTATGTACTGAAAAACATAAAATAGCAAAAGCTACGATGATGGAACTTCCGTGAATACTGACGCCCTGTTTATGATAGCAGAATATGAAACAAGCCATAATAAAAAGATCACTAATACCCTTAGGAAGGACAAATTTCAAATCATGCTCTAATAAGTAAGTCGTAAATTTGTGAAATAAACATGTTTGTTTCAGAATAAAAATTCACAAAACCTTGAACGAGAAATCATACGTTGTATTTACGATTTACCGTAAACATAAACTTCATTACAATCAAATCATTCTGTCCTTCGTATCTCCCAGTTGACAAAATGAGTAAAAACGAGATAAAATTTGTCTGTTTACGAGTGAAAACGGCGTGAAAGAATTGTTTAAAATAGTTGTGCCCTTGGCAATGATTTATAAAGCGATTTTGGGTTCATAAAAATTTTCTAAAGATGTTCTAGGATTTATTTTTGATTTTCTGATTTCAGGTACGCACATATATTTATATTAAGATTTTAT
The DNA here is from genome assembly GCA_011009095.1 of Ignelater luminosus. NCBI lineage: Eukaryota > Metazoa > Arthropoda > Insecta > Coleoptera > Elateridae > Ignelater > Ignelater luminosus. The sequence continues at coordinate 128,669 of VTPC01090251.1, read as the reverse complement.
TGTGTGTAATATACGACATCCGTTTCCCAAAATATCAAGAGCACTTGAGATCCAGGGTCGCTTTATCACGAAATGTCAAATAACTGTTCAATTAAACCTTGGAATCTTATCAATAATGAATAACAAAACAGTTTAATAAATATGTGAAGTGGAAATTCTAATTAATCTATCATGTACTCTCGTGTTTGTTATAAAATTTTCCGTGCTGGAAAATGTTCAAATGTGACTTATTCTTAAAAAATTTGGAAGAATCGATCTAATTCTATTTTTTATTCTGAAACTGTGGTATTTTCAAATTTGAACTGTTGTATTTGTACAAGTCATGATATTCTCTGCTTGAACAATAATACTGGATGATCCAAACGTAGCAGGAATTTCAATCTTAATTTGATCATACAAAGATTACCAACCATTTTTCTTACAACCTCCAAAATTTAATCAGAAAGTTGTTTCACTATCTGTTCGTGATGGAGATTGTAGTACTTTTTTCACTTCCAATTGCATGGCTGGCCTGCTATAGAAAACCAAAAGGTCATAATTGGAGCTTCATCAGTCTTTCAAACTTTTACCTTCCTTATGTTAGAACGTTACAATAATAATATTGATCAGTGGTAACAATAAGCAAATTAAGTCTTAGGCTTCCAGTGAGATTCTTGTAAATCATTGAAAGTCTTAATCATCAGATATTAAATATGAAATGAATTTTTTAATTACAGAAGAGCAATCTGAGTAAAGGTTGCAATTCCAATGACCTTACAGGAAATTCCTTTTCTTTGATATTTCCTTCCAATTTGGGGAATAAATAATGTTTGGAAACTAAACCAAAACAGCATGGTGGATAATTTGGATTTTAAATGCCAATTTCCTTTTCTTCTTTTTTTCGATATAGTTGAAGAGTTTTATAATTAACCAAGTGTACAATCATGTTCAATTAATTAAAATTGCATTTAAAATATGAATGATGAAGGAATTTCCCGATACTCCTTCTGTGTGTTTTGTTAGTTTAGTCACAGAACCGTGATGAATTCAAGTGTAAAGGTAATAAGACAATCGAAAAAAGTCTTTTGGGCTAGGTATCTTTATTTTGTCAAATAGTCATCAATAAGGGTTTCGGTCTTACTATTTAAAATGCCTCTTTAAGTAATCTTTAAAGATAGATGACCTGTTTGGAGTGATTACGAAAAGTTGAATTTTAACTTTATTTTAACTAACATTACGCGCTAAACGAAGAAAACATTAAAACAGAACTCTATCAGAATAATTTTTTTAAAGATCCTGAGGACGTAACCGACTTCAGCAAGATTTTATCGAAAACTCAATCTTTTTGGGATCAGGACCAAAAGAAGATTTGACTTTACCAATACCATTCTTAATAGTATGTGTAAGTTAGGGAATACTAATATCCAAAATTGATAGAGATAGATATTTAACAGCTAGTTTCTATTGGAGCAGTTCACCTACAAAGTTATTTTTTGATAGGTGATATCATTCTGTTTCTAGTCATAGACGTAAGTTCAAAAATTGTTGAAATACAACTTCATTATCTGTGGTTTTGTAGCAGGCAGTAAAGAGTCTCTCTCTCCCTCCTCTCTCACTCTTTCTCCTAACTCTGCTCTCTAATTACATTTCTAGTGATGACTTCCCTCAGTCAATCAATACAAAAATTACTATTAGCAAAAGATACTGCAAGGATAATCTTTCCTAACCAGCTTTCCATGTTTCTGAAATATACTTCATTTGCCAATCTGGAAATATTAGCCCTACTTTTACCAACAAAAGAATTATTAAACTCTTCTGAAACGGCATTATAAATATTGTACTTATTATTACTGTCTTGAAGGAACTTTTATGTGGGTAAATTCTTTTACAGAAGTAAACCCCCAAGGGGAGTTTTAGACTTCTTTCTCAATATTGCTTATACCCCGCGAAACTTACATAGTAATGATTCGTAACTTACCTTTACTACTATTGTCAATCTGATGTAGTTTAATAGAGAGCCTATAAGGCAGTACTTCTGTCACCCCTTTGCGGTTACATTTTTTCTTACCATCCTAATACATTTAAAATTTTTGTACAGTTCTTGCTTAGGTAGATGGAATCTTCTAGATTACTTTACTTTTTTAAATGAACAGGCTCTTCCATGAATCAAACTGCTATTATACAAGTAAGGTATAGTATTCAAAATGAGGAAGTCGTCAAGGAGACAAAAGAAGTGTTTTTCCATCTAACCACACTGTACTAAAAGAAGAAAGTAGATTGAGACTAGAAAGAAAATATAACTCGTTATTCCAAGTACAAAGCAACCTTTTAAACAATCGAGCACACCTTCAAAAATATATCCCATGATCTTTGATTTACTTTATTATCTTTTATGTAAGACTAATCAGCATTTTTAAAGACTGTCCAAGACTAGGACTTGTGATCTCTGATGCCTTATGGCTGGCCACAGGGAGAAACTAACTCTTCTGGTAGAGAGAAATTTTTGTAAGAAAAGTAAGAAAAACCAAAAATTAAGTATGGAAGAATCTCTTTGACTATAGCTAATCAGTACGATCAGTAGCCAAGAAAACTGTTTAAATGATCAGTAAGAGTTCTATTTATCTGCTTAATATTTACATTTGTTTTGAGTATCTTATTTAACTCACATCAAATTCTTCTTAAACAATAAATGTAAACATTAAAGATGGTCCCCAAAAAATGCAGTGTCAAGTGTATTTTAATTAAAGGTCCAGAGTTTCATTCAAACCTACCCTCATTTCTTCCAAGCCTAATCTTTTAGTCACTATAGCTGAATATTATTCTTCTAACGTATAATTTTTAAGCGCAAAACTTGTTTTTAAAGTTTGCTGTATTTGGAAGACCAAAGCATGCAAGGAAGCGTTGTTGTAACCAGTGGATGAGTTGCTACATTTTCCCCGAAGGCAATATATATTACATCGAGGATGTTCTCTCAAATTTGTACCAAATCTCTTAAGAATCAATTTTCCAGCCTTTTTCAGTCAAAAACCAAGTAAACGATAAAATTCAGATTTAGGAGGTTTTCAAAATAACCTTTTTGGGCAAAACAAAATTTGTTCTCGTACAGAAAGCGTAGACCCCCTTGAAGGAATAGAAAAAGAGAAGGAACATGGCAACAAGAGAGCAGGTGAATTTACCAGACTAGCAGCTGAGAAACCTTCATCAAAAATTTTCTTTTTGAAGACATCCTGCATGATGATTTCTCGAACGTAACTAGATGCAGAGAAAGAAACCTACACTCTAGTCGGTGAGTTTGTGGTGTTCGGACATGTGCTGCAACTTGTCACCCTATCGGTAGCTTTTGGCAATGCAATATAGTGGAAGTCACTTGGCTGTCAAAATCGGGAGTATCTAAGAAGGCGACCAGCTTTAACCTTTTTGACTATTCTTTCTAGGAATCATCAAAGTGTGAAAAAAATTACTACTGCTGCCAAGCCTCAAGCTATAAGTCCAGACGAGCTGCAAACCACGAGCCGTGGGACTCCTGGCTTAATTACATTGGTCCGGTTTCTGCAACCGTTTCTAAATCTAGACTTTATTTGTGCCGTATTTGTAGATTTTTCATAACTACGTTCATGAATAAGTTATAAAATAAAAACAAGTTTTCCTTTAGAATTGATCATAATGTGTTGTAAATACAGTTTTTTTAAATCTTTCATTATTATTTTATTAAATATTAAATCACTAAACTAGAGGCGTTATACATAATAATTATAAAATAATATAAATATTTGTTTAAGATTTAGAAAACGAAAAAATGCGTTGTTTACATTGAACCTCCACTGCATGTATATGTAAATACGTAGTTATTGTTCCAATTAAAATATAAAATTGACTGATAATATGTTTATTATATTTTAATTGTATTAAATAAGAGCCTTGGAGCGAATTAATTTTATAATGATAAAACAGCCTTGGTTCCCATAGGGCTAGTCCACCTCTGTTTAAGGATGACACCAATACACTTTTTTTTTCTTAAACAAAGACAGTAATCATGTTTCAAAAATAAATCAAGGTTAGCTTCTGATTGTTTAGTATTTTGCAAGCAATTAGCAATGTGGTAAATAATATTAAACCTGTTATAATAAAGTATATTATTTATGACCGTGATTACGATTATTGTTTACGCTTTTGTAATACTTTGGTATTGTTACTTTAAATTAAATTACCTTATTGTACATTGCAATACTTGCATTTCAATGTTAATATTTTACAAACAAAATTTGTTGCAGTTAGAATATTTTAATGAGATTATTTTAATAAAGAAATTATTGAGTTTGTGAAAGATTTATTAGTCGATTTGTAATTCGTATCGATTGTGTATTTCATACGTACATATTTAATTACTCGATTTCTTGTGTTAAGTTAATTTAAATGATTATTCAATCTTTCTGCAATACTATACTTATTCAAATTATTGAAAATTATCCCAAAAATATTTTTCCATTATTTCAAACTTCAGTAGTTTCAGCAAATTAATTTTCTCAAAAATGCACGTTACAAAGTTGTAGAACTAACTAATTTCATTAATATAGTTCTCCAGTTTATCATTCAAGTGTCATTTTTAGATCTTCTCTTTATGTTGTTTAATGCATCTTTTATTAATTTTATTATTTTTCTGTTCAGAGAATCTTTTCTCTTCCAAACAATAAGTGTAATTTATTTGTTTTATTAAGTTCTTTCAACAAAAACAAAAGATCTATTTCAGTGTTTTTCAATCTCTTTGAATACGCGACCCCTTTTTAAGTAAAAAACTTCTGGCGACCCCCTAGGACCGTAACAATGCGGCCAGCTGGCGGGCGCACTTCGCTCTGACGATCAATTTTTGAATCTATACGTCTACCAAGATGCTAAATCTGAATATAGAAATTATTTTTGTGATCCTGTTTGGCTATTAAAATTAGCATTTCTCGCTGATATTTTCAACCACCTAAATATTTTAAATAAGAGCCTTCAAGGGAGAGAAGAAAACATTCTAACGGCAAAGGATAAAATCAAGGGATTCCTCGCAAAACTTCGTTTATGGTCAACGTCTTTAGAAAAAGTCTTTCCCTTGCGTTCAGAAGATTGTCGAAGAAATTGCAATGGATCAATCGTTGGCAGCAAGTTCTCACATTCCTTGCATGGTCCAGAGCTTGCAAAATTTGGAAGAGAAACTATTCAGTTACTTTCCAGAACTGAACTCTCAAGCTAACAACGAGCATAGATGGATACTAAATCCTTTTTTAGATATGTCAGAACAACTGGCTGATATACCAACGAAAATGAAAGAAAATCTTATAGATTTGGCTGCTGACGGCATGCTTAAAATGGAATTTTGGATGAAGAGAAAAGAAGAATATCCAGAGCTGGCAAGGGAAGCTTTGAAATTATTAGTTATTTTCGCCACTTCCTACTTATGTGAACTAACTTTCTCTTCAATGGTTAACATAAAAACTAAGAAGTGAAATAGGCTCCAATTGGAAAATGATTTAATTATTTGCGTATCAAACATAGAACTAAGATTAGAAAAAATATTAAAGAATAAACAGGCACATCCTTCTCACTGAAATTGTTGTTTTTTTTATTGTAGTGTAGGATCTATAATCCTTGCTTTTTACTTTTTACCTGGCTTGCGACCGCGACCCTCCGAGCAAGACTTCGGGACCCCCCTGGGGGTCGCCACCCACAGATTAAAAAACACTGATCCATTTCACAAGCAATATCACCAAAAAGCATTCAATGTTCAAAATCAAGTAGGTATGCTATTTTAAAAAATAGAAAAATCTACTTGTTTTCTGTTTGGGATATTCAAAAGTTTAAGCACGCTCTATACCAGAAATATTGATCTGGTTTCAATGTTCCTCCCATTAACTTACTACCTATTTCTATTCAGGGTGGGCTCTAGGCCCTTACACAGATCTGGGTTCTTTGAGCTGTTTCTAGCTTAGTCTTCTTTTTTCAAATTATTTTAAACTTGAGGTTTGCTTTTTAATCAAATTTTAAATTATCCTGATGCAAATTCTGAATTTATTATTTCTCTTAAGGACTTTATCTTTAGTTTCTGTCAGTTTTTCTTAATCTGCGTGACATATCTTCAAAAGTTTCCGCTTCACGATTGCCCAATATTTATCTATTGGCTTCAGCTCAGGACAGTTAGGAAGGTTGAACTCCTCCAAAATAAAATTCGGATGTTTTGTGGGATTTCACAAACGGTTTAATTTGTGTTCCCTCTTTGCAGAAATTTTGTATGATCATGCTTTTTATGATAAAAGAGTCAGTTTTACAACCACGTGTACAGATATTCTGCCAGACAAGGCATTTTGGCGACTGGTTTCTATCTTTTCTCTAACGTATCACCTTTGAATTTTCTATGGTTAGAGATTGTAGATCAGGCATCTACGAGAAATCCGTCTTTAGGCAAATCTCGTTGTCAAAAGTCAGAATCTTTAATCAAATCAGTGTACAACTTCCTCGCCTTCATCCAGTATTCCGCAATGAAGTCAACTCGACTTTATAAGTTTGGAATCCCGATTGCTTCTTGAACTTTTGTACCAGTGGAGGAAAGGAGTTTAGCTTCTTGGCCACGTTTAGGGTAAACTGCCTTTGAGTGCTCAAACTTTCTTTGAACTTCCCAATAACGTCTATGACACAAGTACCATAACCCAACCCTTTGGTGATCACCCAGTACGATAAACTCAGACTTTCTAATATCTTTGTGCACTACTTTGTCACGGCGAAATTGCTAGGTCACGATTTATACTTTGGTTATCCCCTCTAATGTTTTGTAAAAATTTACTTTGGTTGACAAGTGTCAATTAAATCGCTCAGCGTTGTGCGGGTACGAATTTTGGAGCTGTAAGTAATTTTAAATGCACGTATTTCTTTGAGTTCAAACTGTATCCAAGCGGGACCCTCCTGCTATAGGGTCCTAGGCCCGCAAAAGGCCTGTTAACTAATGAAGCTTGTTTAGGAATATAAGCAAGTTTAGCTTAACAACTGATTTTAATAAGATAAAAGACAAAATTGACTGCAATGGTAGTTATAAGATATTAAAATTTAATAAAGAAGGTAGAAACCGCTCCATTTTCTTTATGGAAAAACTCAATAAAAATTAAAATGCATCTTTGATTCCTACTTATAAGAGAAACCTCGGAGTTTGACATTTGTGTACTGAATTGCAGATGTGTCTAACAAACGGTCACCAAAGATTATAAGCTTCAGGCATCTTCAGGTGTATAAAAGCGTAGATCAAGCATATCTACCACTTCTGCAGAATTGTACTAGATCTCTGCATCTATTAAGGAATTACAATCAAGTTGCTCTGTATAAACTAAATTTTATCAGACTACATTAGAATCGGAATTATTCAAGTTAGAATCTAATCTGATTTGGAAAGACCCATTGTTCATTTGCAGAAAAATTCCGAGAAGCTTCCTGTTGAGTCTGAAACTTTAAGTGTCTGTATTATGTAGTTTTATCGTACATCTTTCACTTCTGCATTGACAGAATTAGATTTTCATTTAAGGCAAAGATGAATTAGTTAAAACCTCTCGAGACATTAATTAAAGTTGAAAAACAAACAGAAAAACTATTAACCTGACAACTCTGCCTTGATGACAACCAAAACAATATATTTTCTTTCCGTCCTTATAACGTCTCAAAGGCTGTAATGAATCATTACGTCCCTGTTCCAAACGAAAATGAATTTAGTTTATGGGCGAAAAAATGTTGTACGTCCCATGGGAGCAAGTAATATTACAGTCTCGACGTGATTATGCTCTCAGCTTCGCCTCGAGCGCAATAATCCCGTCTCGACGGTAACAAATTACTTTCCTCTCTTGGTACGTCAATAACTATTAGTTGTAAAACTCTTTCTAGATCCAGAGAGGTTCAAATGCACTTCATTTGTACTTTCCTAGCGGCGACTATGTGCTACCGATCAGCGTTGTTTTCTTAACGTTCTCTTTTCTCTTCAAGCTTTTTCGGTTGAGCTGGTGGAATTTTTTGTGGACGTACATATTTTCAGTTTTCTTGTGTTGCTGGATTTTAGTGGCCGCACTCTTCAGTCCTAGAGTTGGGTATAGTTGAGATGCGGTGGTTAGCAGGTAGGATAGCCGAAGTTCTATGTTCGTGAGTGTTACTGTAGCGTGCCGACTAAGATGTTGAGCATCAGCAGAGAAGGAGAGGCGGTAGAATTTGGTAAATAGTGCGTCAGAAAAAGAAAAGGCCAGATCCGACGTGGCACCTACAACAGGAGCTATACATAGGGTTAGATGTATTGGTTGTCGCGCAAAGTGGTGGGGATAACGGAGAAAAAAGCTCGGTATGGTTGGGAGATACAAATAACTCCTCTCAGGAGCGCAGCGTAAAGGTAGAATTCCATAACGGCTTGTAGTGACAAACGGTAAAAGTGACAAAAAGGAACTTCAGAGCCGCGCGTCCTTATCAGTAATACGTTCCGGGAACGGCTAGGAACGCGGGAACTCCAGAATCCCTAAAGGGTGGACTTCTGAACCTCGGGTACCTATATCCCCCAACCAAACGTAAGGTGAACCCAGGTTAGCAGAGGGAAGGGTATTTGCAGCTGGGACCCTAAAATCCATTAGTAAATAATTGAGCCCCTAAATTTTTGTTCCTCCACTAGGTTACCTTGGCAGCGAACGGATCTAGTACTTTCGACTCCTATAAAAGCATCTGACGCCAGAGGAAACTTCAATAGTATAAAGGCAAAAAATAAATAAGCAGAACCAACAAAAAGAAAGTCGCAGATTTTGACATCCGATCAGTAACTGTCTGGGACAATTGCCGTCTCGGGATAGAACTCCACGGCGACGGCAACTGAAGTAGAAGACTCTGAGTGGGTTTCGGTAGATGCTACTGTATCTGGACGGTTTGGTGCAACGGACAGAGTTAGGCAGTTAAGAATGTTTCGGTCTTTTTTCAAGTCTTCAAACTTTTTAATTCGGTCCAACAATTCACAAATTACTCCGAAACTTCTTCTAGAGATGAACCGACGGTACTAAGGCCTATGCACTAAAAATCCGCACTGAGTTATAAATTGGACAAAAGACTATTTTATTAATTTTTATATAAACAAAAACCAGTAACAAAATACGAAAAAGTACACGACTTGGAACACTGAAAGCTGACATTCTTTTGTTTTAGGATGTTAGTAGCCTACTTAATTTAATTCAAACTCAATGCAGATTTTTAGTGGATAGGCCTTATGATTGAAATCAATATAGTCTTTGTTTGGAATCCATGAACGGCACTCTTTTCATCAAAGCCACATAGTCATAACCGCTTTCGTGCGATTTCTGTTGCCTTGCTCCTACTATATGTGATAATTGGGTGGTAGACAGAAGTGCTTAAAATCTGACTCAAATTCATTCCAGGTTTGACAGCTCGTTTAGTTGTTGCGGTACCATAGTAAAACGTTGTCCTTTAACAGAATAGAAAATCTCGGCAACAATTCGCCTTTGGAGATGTCATATAAGAATCTGAGTTCTAACAGTCTTTCCAGAGATGTTAACAGATCTGTTTTTGATCTAGTAGTAAGTTAGGCAATTACTCTTGACAACATTCTAGATATTTACAATAATTTAATCTCAACTCCCAACACTGCAATTTCAACCTTACAACCTGTTTAAACAAATCCAATTATTTGCAGCATTTGTGTTTCATTAATCTTACAATACTTTTCATCGTATATACGGGACAGAGCTAAGCTACTGGATGCTGCTGTGTAGGTATATTAGAACAGACGATACTTGTACCGACGGTAACTGTTGTGCAGAGGATAAGTGTTGTGTGAACGGCAAATATTGTAATGCTGGTTGGTGCTGTACGGACGGGATGAATTGAGATGGTTGAATAAACAAACGGAGTTAGTGTTGACACAGACTGCTGTACTGCAGTTGTGAAAATTACACATCACGTAGAACTGCCCATATGCAAAACGATTATCTTAACGTTCCAAAAATACTTTAAACTCTACCGAGTGTTCCATTAAATCTTGACACATCAATTTATATTTTTCTTTTTAATGGACGCCTATAATTTGGTATAATATATTTGCTTCTGGTGAATTGCTGATTACATCTATATACTTATAGTATGGCTTAAAGGTCTAAACTTCGAGATCGTATTGTAATTCAGTTGTTTGTTGCAAAGTTATTCACGCGAGAAATCTTTAGCTCTCTTCTTTGACTAAAGTAGATTTTGTATTGTGGTCTTCCAATATAGTTGTTAAAGTATCAACTAGATAATTTCATTATACCAAGTAAATTATGATTCTCCTGGGTTTTTCCAAGTAGAACAATCGATCAATCTGATTCCAATATTTAAAAGAGCATAAAACAGATTTTATTTAACATTAAACAATAATGGTACTTAATC
>VTPC01090251.1:62642-102741 GCA_011009095.1 Ignelater luminosus | reverse complement strand
ATCCGACCACCATCTAGTTGTGGGAAAGTTTGTTTGTAAAAGAAAGCAACACCCAATAGGTCGAAGAGAGAAAGAAGAAGAGGTACCAGTAGAAGAACTAGACACTGCAAAATACAACATAGACCTCCTAAGACAGGAAAGTATAAAGAAACTATTCCAAGACAGATTAGAGAGGAAACTAGATACGAATATGGAAAACAAGTCGGCTACTGAAATATAAAAGAAGTATACACAGCGCAGTGCAAGAAGCATTATGAATAGAAAATAGAAAATCTAAGAGAGGAGAAGTATTCAGAGAAGAATTGAAACAGATAATACAACTAAAGAAAGAAATGTACAACAAATGGTTGACAGATAAAACGCCACAAAAACAGCGGGAATACATCGACGGTAAAAGACAGGTTAAAGCTCAAGTCAGACAGGAAAAAAATGAACATTGTGATAACGTATGTAGGAACATAAGCGATACGATAAATTACAGTAGATCGAAAGAAGCGTGGAGAGTAATCCGTAGTTTTAGGCAAGAAACGAAGAGAGGAAATTATATTGAATTAATTACGCCCAAAAAATGGGTAGAACATTATGAAATATTATTACAATAAACAAGACCAGAATATCAAACAAGAGAAGAGATACCAGATGAAATAGCAGTAACACAACGTGAGACACTCGAAATAAAAAAAGAAGATATCGAAAGGGCACTAAAGAAAAGTAAGAACAACAAATCAACGGGCCCAGGAAATGTTCGAATAGAGCTACTTAAAAACGGAGGCAAGAAACTAGTCAAAGTTATAACGAACATGTTCCAAAGTTAGAAACAGGAGATGACATCCCGCAAGAATGGAATATATTCCACATAATATCGATCTACAAAAAAGGAGACAAAAAGTGCTGCCATAACTACCGGGGCATTAGTATCATACCGACGTTGGCTAGATTATTCGGTAGACTTTTTGTAAATAAAGGCGATAAAAAACTATACACTAATACAGTAGGACGCATCAAACTAGGCAATAAATTAACTAGAAGATTTGAGGTATCGAAGGGATTGAAACAAGGCTGCACGTTGTCACCGATTTTTTTTAATATATACGTGGAGCAAGCGCTGGAGAAATGGTACAGAAAATGGGGAGGAATGGGAATATCGATAGGGGATACGATATTGCACTCTCTCATGTTTGCAGACAATCAAATTGTTTTTGCGCAGGATGCGGAAGATATGACCTACATGGTGAGAAAATTGAAAGAGGAATACATACAGTGAGGACTAAACATAAATATGGAGAAAACAGAATATATGTGCGTGGGAGTACCAAAGAATAACTTAAACATTGATGAGGAAACGATTAAAGCATGCACAGAATATAAATACTTGGGCACAATAATATCAAACACAGGAAAAATAGACATAGACATAGAAGACAAAATAATAAAGGGAAGGAGAGCCACGAAAGCCCTACATGTAACTATCTGGAATAAACACCTCACAAAAAAAAACAAAAAGAAAGAAATTCCATACGATGATAGAAAGTATAACAACATACGGAGGAGAAATGTGGCCATTAACGAACAACCATAGAGATAAAATAAGAGCAGTCGAATTAGACTATATGAGACGGTGCCTACAATACACCCGTAGGGATAAAATTTGGCCGGAAAATATATGGAGAGAAATGGAGGTAAAATCGTCGATTGCTAGTAGACTAGAGAACAGAGCTCTAAGATGGTACGGGCACGTTAGTCGGATGGGAGGAGAAAGGTGGCCGAAAAGGATTTTAGAATGGTCACCGAGAAGAAGAAGAAAAAGAGGACGACCAGCCGTAAAATGGAAAACATATATAACAAAAACCATAGAAGGAAAAGGATTAGAAGAACGGCAAACGGAAAAAAGCCGAGAGAGAGAGAGAGAGAGAGAGAAAAAGCAATTCGAAATAAGAGAAAAACCAACCGCTAGAAACGATCAGTTGCATAAAAGCACCACTGAAACTAACTTAGTTGTATGTAGACAATCACCAAAACCACAAAATTACATAAGGAATGTTCTGTGTCAATCTTACATCCGTATAAAAATTTATTTAGTCTCAAAACCATTGTGAGAATTGCTTCAAGCCTTTGTCATTAATATTACTAATAAAATAGACGGTAATATTTGCAGAAAATTTATTTATGTGCATAGATTACCCTGACTGAGATATAGACATTTGAACAAAAATTTCCAAAACTCTGTCAATATGGTTTCCCAAAAGTTTTATACCAAATGTATATATAACAAATGAAAACAATTCTGTATGGTCCAAAAGCACTTAATAATAGTTTACGATCACTAACTTATGTTGGCATATAATGCCCCCTTTAACCGAAGAAACAGGGTTCAGATATTAGTTTGGTCCTTTGAAACGAAGCAACTAAGCCACCAACACCTTTTTCCATATTGCTACTATTTGATGTGTCTATCGAAATAACAGCTAAAAATCAGAACTAGAAAGAATTTTGATACACCATGATGATTAAGATACATTCCTTTCTCATCTTCTCTTTTCAGTTCCGTCGGTTTCCAAAAACCGGTACTTCAGAAAGCACTGTTAAAAGAGTGTATTTTGTTATTTTTAAAAATAGTATCTGCAGTGGTAGTTTACATCTTTTGGTTTCTGAAACTACTAAGTAATATTGACGTGCGATATTATAGAATCTAGTGTATGTAACATTCAAAACCAGAACATGCGTGAAGCGTAAGTCGCACAAAATACAACACTGTAATTAAAAGTAAGTTTTATTAATACGCGTGTTACTACCAACTACTAGACTGTTGGCCAGTAATTTTCAATTTGCTTCATCCACACACACTTTGAAAGCTTTGTGGAGGACGAAGCCCAACCACTGATCACCGCATGTGGATTGTGCAATTATTGGCTTGATGAAAGGCGAAGCCCGACCGTTAGCTACTTCAAATGATTTGATATAGAATAAGGCCCAGTGGTTAGCCAACTTGGTGGAAGATAAAGTCTGATTTATTAATCAGCGGAGCTGGTTTAGTGGAGGGTTAGTTAGACTTAATGGGAAAGTGAAACCCAAGCGTTAAGCACTTCAGGTGACTCGGTGAAGAGCGAAAACCGACTGTTGCCTACTTTAAGTAGCTGAATAAAGGACACAGTATCAGTCAGCGTAGGTGGCTTAGAGAGGTCGCTTCAATTAATAACAAAAAGAGGAAAGCAAAGCCCGAATGTTATTTACTCTAAGGGGTTTGAGGAAGGGTGACACCCGATTGTTAGCTACTTCAAGTGGTCTAGTAGAGGATGAAATTCAATCATCAACCAAAGATGAAAGGCAAAGCTTAATCATTACCTACTCTAGGTGGTTTTGCGAAAGATGAAACCTGACCATTAGTTACTTTAAGCTATAGTTTATTAGAGCACTTCGCGGTGCAAAACTTACAGCGCACTAACGCTGATAAGTTGTAGGTTTAAATGCAAGCGAGTTGTTCGAGTCGCTTCTGATCAGCATACGAATTCTGCTTGATGCTTTAATTTTACGTCAGTTGTCCACATAAGCCTACAGGCAGTACTGTTACCTTTTCTGTGTACTACGAGTACGTCAGACACGATAAAACTAATTTCTGGCAAACTCTCACTACAAAACTCACGCTGATTCAGCTCGACATGTTTGCTTGTTAGTTAAAGACGTAGTGCACATACTAATAAGAAGTAGCTTTAGGTGGTTTGGTGGAGGGTGAAATTCAATCACCAACCAACGGAGGAGAGCAAAAATCAACCGTTACCTAAACCAGGTGGCTTGATGAAGGATAAAACACCACATTAGTCACTTTGGATGGCTTGATGAAAGTTAAAGCCTGACTGTTAGCCACTTCAGGTGACTTGATGTATCCTATTGTTAACTATCGGAGATGGTTTGGTTAGAGGTGAAGTTCTACCGTTGGTCACTCCAAGTGATATGGTGGAGGGTTAAACCCGATCTTTAGCTATTTTAGGTGATATAGATTCAGCTTTCCAGTGATTATTTAAGTTTAAGCAAAGCTTTAATGCCATAGATATAATTATAAAAGTTGTTCATGAATAGTTGTATCCAAAGAAATAAAGCCTATATTTCCGGTTTCAGCTAGCAGCTTGAACTTAAATTGATACTGTAAAACCGGCCCTGAATGGACGACAAAGCCTGGTGGTTATCCACTTTAGTAGAAGATGAGGCATAATTGCTAACTACCATAAGTGACTTAATGGAGGATGTAACCCGACCGTTAGCCATTTCAGGTGGCTTGTTGAAAGGCGAAGACCAACTCATTAGCTATCTTAGATGGTTTGTGGAAGACAAAGGACGACCCTAATTTACTTTAGGTAGTTTAATGAACGGCAAGATTTGACAGTTAACCACCTCAGGTAGCTCGGTTCGAGATTAAATTCCATTGTTAACCAATAGAGGCCTGATGGGAAGAAAAGTTCAACTCTTAGACAGTACAGCTGGCATTAAATTCAATCGTTAGCTATTTTAAATGACTTGATAGAAGTCAAAACCTAACGGCAAGCCACCTTGGTGGAAAGTGAAATCTAACTGTTAGTCAGTGTAGGTGGCTTGGTTCAGGGGATCCTCAACCGTTTTCTATTTCAGGTGGCTTGTTGAAAGATCACCATCGACTGTTAGTTGTTTTAGATGGTTTGTTGAAGAGCAAAAACTGATCGTTAGCTACCGCAGGTGTTTTTGTAAAGAGCAAAACACGACCGTTAGTCACTTTAGGTTTCTTGTTGAAGTAAGCCACTTGGTTGTGACGTGATGCAGGATAAAGCCCGACTGTCAACCGTCAACGGTGACTTGGTGAAGGACGAAATATGGCTGTTAACCACTTTAGGTGGCTTGGTAGGAGGTAAAGTCTGGTTGTAAGGCACTTTAGGTGACTTGGTAGAGAGCGAAGTCGTGGCATCGATTATTTAACGAAATATTCAAAGTAAATTAAAAAGAAATTTATTGGAGAATTAAATTCATCTTTCCATCTGACAAAAGGAGGAGCTCAATGAGAAGCGTAAATGGTATCGATATAAAACAAAAAGAAGAGAAATATATGCAAGAATAAGTAAATAGTATGGAACTAACTGCCACTAAAGGGTTTTGTCTGAAATTGTCGTTTTTTCCTGTTGCTACAACTTGTTCGACCTTGAAATTTATATAATCTTCTTCCAAGCATAAAATAGGTTGCATACATAATATCGAACAATTTATTTATTTTATATTTTATATTATCGCCTTTTGAAATTAAACTAGTTAAGGTTGCTCTTCCCATAAAAGCAATCAGGGTTAATTACAGAATTTGGTTTGATTTCTCTTTTGTTTTCTTAACCGAATCGAAATTATCAGAATTTACTTCTGAATTCAACCCAGTTTCGCCCACATACATACAGTAATCTCAATCTAAAATAATTTTAAATTTATTTTGTCTTGAAAGCATTTGATGTCAAAAGTTTTTCAATTATAAATTTCTGCGACGCAGCGGACGGAGATCATTGCAGTCTACTTTGGAATAAGGAAAAGCGTTTGTAAATGGAGTGATTACAGTCATCAATGGTTTCTTTAAGTATCGTCATTTCAAGAAAAAATCAATTTAAAAATGTGTTTTCAGTAACTGAATATATTATTTTTGTAATATCTAAAATTCTTCTACAATTTAAAATTTTAATTTTAAAGAGAACACTAAGTGTATAGTACGAACCTAGTCCTTCTGAAGTGTTGTTCCCAATTATTTCTATTTCATTGAATTCATATCAATCAAAAACTGTAAAACAACTGCAAGCCAAATTCTATTGATAACATGAGATTGAAGTCCAAAAAAATCTTCCTTATAAAATTTTTTAATTTTCTCTAAGACAGACTTATTCTCTTAAAAGATAGCAGCAGGTTTAGAAGGGACGGCACGATACCCAAAATAAAATAGATCGAATTTAGGTTTTCACTATTTGTAGAAGAAATAGACATAAAGACAAACAAATTTCATTACTTACCCTGAACTGTTAAGAGGTTTTTTCCCATAAGGATATTGGTAAAGATCAAGGATAACAAAATACTGGAGTTGAAGCGTTAGGGAAAAGAAAAAGGTGGTGGACACATACACAAAGCAGGGTTTAGCATTTGCATTAGAACATGCGCAAAATTTAAATAACATAATTGGTATCACAAAGAAAAAGTTACAAGCACGTAACGAACTCGTGCAAAAAGTGTTTATTTTAATAACGAGAGGCATTTTAAAGATCTCCTAAAAGTTAACTTTGTTAAGATAACTAAAGCTACTTTATGCCTTGACGTTTACATTAAAGAGCATCTTGAAATTTAAAATGTTTTTACCTGTAGAAGGTCTTATTATTGATTGTATAGTATATGCGTATTTGCAAGAGAAAGTAAAACGTAAAGGTAAACGCAAAAAATATATTTAAATGTAGGATGTAACATGTTTATCGATATGTTATAATCTATTAGGATTATGACGAGGAACAAGTAAGTGCCACGCTCGTTATTCTAAGAATTAATATTGTACATAAAAATGGTGGGGTTGACCATGAAAATTATCTGGGGAATTTTGCGACGAGAGATAACAAATTTTTTTCTCCATATTGTTGCTACTTGTGCTCACGTACACGTATTGCATTCATATTCATCAATTACCAATTGAAAACATAAACACAACAGCGGCCATTTTTAATTTACTTCATGAGAGCTTGAAAGGAAAAATTCAATAGAAGTTGGAATCAAGCAGGTTAAGCTAATTTTACGATCTCGCCATTAAAAGTGGCGGGAAAACTCATTTGGATATTTCCTGAATTTTTCTCCGGCAGAAATAGAGCCCTTTACACCTTGTTCATTATTCCTTCTTCGAAGTATATCAACCCCCACGGAATTTCCCCTCTTGTCACTCGAACTCTTCCCCTTCAATCACGGTTGCCCTTGACCGTCCACGAGCAGGAATTTTCGCAGAACCCGGGAAAATCAGCAGGGAGAGACGTTTGTATTAGAGAAAGACAGAAAGGACTTTGCAAAACTGTTGTGCTAGAGAGAGATGCCAATGCGCCCACTCGGCATAGTTATTGCAATGGAATAAAATATTGAAAATGCCTGATAACATTTCACAAGGAAGTAATTCCTGCATTAGACCCTTTTTAATTAGCATTTATGGATAGGATTATTTAAAGATTATTCATTTTTTTCGTCTGGTTTTTGTTTATTTATTTTTGTCTTATCAAATCTACATCCGCAGATAGCAATAACGTCAACAAGCACCGTCTGTTTATGAAATTAGTGCATTTCTATCTTTGACCCTTTTGATTCATAAAGCAATAATGGAAACTTTTCAGGGTTTCCTCTCAAACAAACGAATTTTAAGAATTTCACATCTAACTTTGGCAGCATTTCCTGTAATTCCCGGTCAAGTTTTACTTGGAAAAAGCTTAAAGCTTTTAATATGTAACAGTTATAGTAGTTGCGTCATTTATGTACTCTAATAATGCATTCCATATTTATTTTTCTTTTGTTCATTGATTTAACCTTGAAAATTTGAATTTTATTACGCAATTTTGTGTGTACGAAACATAAAATCTATTTACTTGGCTAAAAAATTTATTTTTCTTAGGATTTTTACACGGTTGTTATTTTGGACCATAAATTGATAAGCTTGTAAGGTCGTTATGAAAGTTTTCATTGCGAAATATTACGTGTAGATTGGCGCGTAAATGCGTAAAAGTGCGCACGCATCTCCTCCATTCCTGGAACAACCCACAGGTCGTAGTCAGTTTAAAGGAGATGCGTGGGTCGTTGAGCTTTTTACATTCAGGAGCGCTTTTCGGGAAAATTGGGTTTCCAATTGCTTTTTAGGTTTTCCTTACTTCTTCGTAGTAGTGGGTGGGTTTACCCACACATTTTCTCAAATATTTACGCTCTCCTATGAATTATTAATTTTCCTAATGTAATTATTCTTTAAAATATGTAGGTTATGTTTTGTCCTTCTTAGGTTAATTATTAAAGTCATTAAATAGAAATTTGAAAATGAAATGGGAAATTTATTTCAGGTGGTGTAATAACGATACGTCAGTACATGCAGCTAATAATATTATTTAAGGGCCTTTAATCGGATTACGTCATGGGATGCAGACCTTATTAAATTTTCCTATAGGATTTATAGGTCAAAGAAACGTAGGCATAAATTATAAAGGCAATTGGAAATTTATGTAGGGGGGGGGGGCAAATATAGAGTAAATATTAAATTTTAGTTGGGCCTCATTATAAAATACGCTTAATGCATTAATAAAAAAATATAATTGAGAATTAAATTAGTTTTAAGCAACGCAAAAAACAGTGCGTTAGAAAAGAACAATTGCTAGTGAGATATTGATAATTCCAATATTGTAATTGTAAAATATCAGGATAAAGCATAAAATATACCATTAATGTTGTAATTAGGAAAGAATTTGCGTGTAGAAATGCTATAGTCATAAGAGTAATGCATTTTATTTCCTCCTCCTCAGTTTTCAGTCCATTGATTGGTTTCTAGCACTCATTCTCCTGAGTTAGGTGCTTTTCACACTGTACTATAATATCCTTATGTATCTCGAGACTTTAAAATTACGAGAATTTATCAGATTCATTGATGGGTTGATGGTCAAATTCAAAATGTCAAAAGCAAGTTTAAATAGACCTCTGCTCAATTGCACAACCTGGATTTTGCTCTAAAATAAGTGTACCAATGTATCAAGTTTATTATAATTTATGAAGCAGATACAGCTAAACAAACGTTTTTCGCGCGTCAAGTATTATTCCAAGAACGAATTTGGTAGTTTGAACATTGTTGTCACTGTCTGGCTCTTCTACCAATGTAAAATAAACGAGCTGTAACATATTTATTATTTGCCTATAGCTTATTTTGTCCACGTGCATTTGTTTACGCGCTCTTTCTCTCGAAATCGAACGGAGATTAGCTAGTTGTTAGTTTCTCAATCTTAAATAAGATTTTCACTATTTAGTTGCCAATTTCCCCATCTCTTCATCAAAACCAAAATTGCTCTTATGCTGATTGTTCTTGTAGTCTTGTACCAAGTGCTTCAATTTACTGAATTCAGGATGTTCATTTTGGGCTTCTTGAGGGGTCATTGAAGCCATGTACTTTATTTGGAGTTAGCTCAAAAATCAATAAAAAGTTTTGGGTTTACGCTTTACTACTTTTTCATTTCATAGAGTAACATTGTCAAGTGTTACAAAAATCAAACAACAAACTGAAAGCAGTCATTAGACTTACAGGTGAATTTAACAGAACAAAGACCATGACAAATAGGCGTATATTGCAAACTATAAAAGCAGCTTCAATATCTGGCAGCCTGAAGAAACATCCATCAAAAGTAAAGCTAAAGCAAGTTCAATTTTGACATGTACCAAAGAAACAAACGCAGAAACTCTTAAGTCAAAAATATTTTTTAAAACGGAGGAACTAAGGTGTCTGTAAAAGATAGTTGGAAATGTTCTGATAAAACAAAGGACAAGATATGACACTACAGTAAGCTGATATTAATAGATTGAAGGAGAGTACGTTACTAGCAAGTGCTTTAAGGGGTACTAATTAGAAACAATTGACAATAAAGTTCATTTTGCTATTTGGGTATAGTATCAGGAGATTTATTTGCAACCAAAGTAAGCAAACGAACGTGTGGAATATGGCCCAAAACTTAAATTACTGTTCAGCATAGTATGTGTTTGCTACAATGCAAAAACCAAATAATGTAAAATTAAAAATAGTCGTAGAGGGATATAAATTCAGAGACTGTAGGGTCTGAACCTTTCCAAATGAAGAAATTTGCAGAAGTGTTTTACTATTCTTCAAGTTTTCAGTCTTGTGAAGTACTTAAGGTATTCTATTTAAACATACTTAAAATCATCAAAAGGTAGTGTTACAAGTATATTACAGAAATTCAGAAATTCGCTGTCAGAGTAAAAACCGAATGTCTTGAGAGGTCATACCATAACACAAAAACCTAAACATAACCGAAAAAAGAATGCTTAAGGAAAAAACTGATGGTTTCACTCTTATTAATAGATACTTTAAATATAATCAAAGCAAAGTTCAAAAGAATGCGTAATGTATGAAATCAATTAAGATCTACTTTTGAAAGAGTTGGAAAAGACAGTAGAACGTACAACCTGTCAAGGCAAAATACCGCTCAAGCAGACTCAGGAAGATACGGAAATCAGTAATCAATCAAAGCTATGATTTTACGTAATTCCGTAGAATGTTTATGATTGATTTTGTTTGCCCAGTGGTGGTTTTATGATCCAGACACTATTTTGAATCTTCTCTTTTTTGCTTCAGATGTAAACTAAGGTGTGAAAGGTTTTATATTGGTGGTTAGGTTTTTGTCCTACACCTTCTTTTGCTACAAACTTACTTTTAGTACATGCAGATCTCTGTTAGTTTATGTAAGGTAGACATTCTTCTGTAAGATAGTTTGATACAATTTCCCGACATTGGGGTAACTCAATGTTAAGAAACTGAATTAAATCCGATGTTTAGGTTAATTTGCTATGATAACTTACATATTAGTTTCAAAACTATATCAAAGAATGTTTCTTTCTTAAGAAGCTAATCTTAAAATAGATTTAACAATCTGCTCATGTCTATAATTAGGATAAGAAGATAGTATGGAGGTCCACGTGTCAAAACAGCTGTTTCAATATGTTTATTATTTAGACGAGTTTCTCTTTTTTATTTCTGTTAAAGCAGATTGTTTTCTATTCACGTTGGTAATTAAATCAAATAAAACAAAAACATTGTCAGCATACAGAATTATTAAAAATTCAATTATACTAAGTGTATTCAAACTGCAATCAACAATTCCTTTTGTTAATTTTATTTTTTCCTCTCCGATTTTCTTTATAAATACGTACAAAAATAGATTTTTAAAACCTTGATATATGGTAATGTAATGTCACACATTCAATTATTCTGTTTTTGGTATCACTAAAGAAAATTATTTTTGGAGAACCTTGAATTTATTTTATCGATTAGTAGCATACATGAAAACCAAAAACAAAAAAGTGATTATTATCTCTGCGCTACTACTTCGAATTAAGTACAGAGAACAACAAACAATAGAACTTTCCAACGAAAAACGTTTTTTTCTTTCTTGTAATTCATTGATTTCTATTTTAATCGCGCACTTATAATTAATTAATTCTAAGTACACGAGCTTCTATCTGTGACTATTACAAGGGTTGTTAGTTTAATTTCATGTTAGTTATCCGTTCGTTTTTAACAGTTATTCCACAACTGACTGTAAATTAATCGTTTTCCATATGTTTTAGGGGTTCTTTTAGACTTTCATCTTCTTCTTTCTATTACACTATTTCTCTCATTTAATCAATTTTCAAATGTTATCCAGAAACAAACAAAATCCAAGAACTGATTATTATTGTAAATTAAAACAGTTGAACTTCAGTTCAACAAACGGGCTAATGACTTATGTTATTGTTTGTACATCGTGTTCAGGGACTAAGAGTTTAATGTTTTTTATGTAATTTGTTTAAAATAACATAAATTTCCAAAAATGCAGGGTACCTGCCCTACCTATTTCAATATGAGAACTAAATAATTCTTTTGAGAAGAATCTTTTGCCACCGAAAAGCATAGTCACAGTGCCATACCAGTGATACATCGTTTTGACTATACCAGCCATCGAAATCTACAACACCAGCAGCATCATTCACGGCTTGCTTAATTGATTTCTACACCACCGTTGTCGTTATAATAATTTGCTATGAAATATTTACACGGAAACACCAACCATGAACTTACCGATTTACAACAACCATCAGACACTACGATAACAAAGACCACCATCAACACAGCCTTTTGAATTTTAATATCATTGAAGGTTTTTCCAGATCAGCTGTTTTGCTCATCTAGTAACTATAGTTTTATCCCTATCCGGTAATTCGGAACAAGAGAAAACGTGAATCAGTAGAGATACTATCTTCGTACTTCCAAATTAGACTTGAGCATGGTCGGGTTGGGAAGAGTTTAGATTAGATTCAGAATAATCGGCTAAGCCAAAGATGGGCAAATACGATCTACGAAAAAAGTTTATATAGCCCAATATATAGATATGTCTATAGTTTAATAATAAAATCATTAAGTCAGTGAGACAACCGTCTCAGACATTAATAAAGAAAGTTTTAGATTGCATACTCAAACGACAAATGCAATGTTTATATACCCTAACTCAAGAGCTGCATCTCTGTTCCCACCCAACACCTTGCAAGAGTACCACCATTCAACTCAACTACGAAGAAAACGAGACTCAAAACCCAAATAATAAAACTAGTAAAAATTAAGAATTTCGTGACAAAATTCTTTTTGGCTTCCCTTTTCTCAAGTAGCCATTTCCTTTTTCAAGAATTAAGTTTACCTCTTATTATTGTTACGTATCTTTAAAGTAATGTCTATGCAGAAAAGAACCCAGAATCGGAGTTCAACAGACAAACTGCTGAGATATTCTAGACAGCCCTGGTTTTACGGATTAATTCAGCTTCTTGAAAAAGTACTTCAAGGTGACAAAATTTCTCTTACTAATAGTCACTTTTTCTTTCAGTCCTCTGGATTCAAAGGTATAGATAAATATTTTTCTTAATACTAATATTACCCATAGTGTTTCTTTCTAAGCATTAATTATATATGAAGAGTCTGAAAGTAGACAGTGAATGGTTTATGCTTCTTAACAACGTTTCAATTTCTCTTCTTCCCCGAAAAAAGAACTTTTCAATAATATTAGCTTTTGTTTGAGCTTTTGATAGGTACATAAAAACATAAAAACTGGCAGAGCAGAGAAAATGTTTTTAGAGAACAGTTAAAATTAAATAATTTAAAAGAAAGCCCAAACTGGTCGTGACCTGTTTAGGCTATAAAAAAACGTCTTCTTAATTAGTTCTTATTTTCCAAATCGGTTCAATCTTCTTAGATTAAAGAACAATTGACGATTCACAAACTACCTGATGATCCAGGCAAATAAAAAGTTTGGTATTCTTTCAACTTTTTCGGGTAATGATAAAATTTCATTTGATTCGCTTTTTAACTTTCAGATTTAATTTTAAACTTCAATAGCAAACCATTTAGTTGCAGACAAAACAAAATTGCATTGTTTTGTCTGAGAAAACGTTTTGGCATCGGTTACGCCTTTCAACATCATTTGATATGACATGAAAAGACGGAAAAGTCTAAATTTGTTTCAGGGCGCACAAAATTTTGAGATCGGCCCTGATGGTGACGGTACAACAAACGTCCATATAAATGGTTTGAGAAAGTTACTGCTGAAGAAAAGACAGGAGTAGTTTATAAAATATATCGCTATCATCTTTTTATTATCTTCATGTATAGATCTTTTGAGAAACGTATTTTCTTGCATAATTATGGCGATATGTATCTCCGTTTGAGCAAGGTATCAAAAATTATTTATGATAATTTAAAAAAATTTTCTTTTTTTCAAGAAATTTACACCCTGGAATGTGCTGCACACAACAGTCCAGTACAATTTGATGAGTTGTTCAAGGAAGGCAAGGCAAATACTATTACAAATACATTCCAACAAGCCACAAGCCATAAACTACAACGGAAAGATAATAGTAGTCTGTTTCTTTGGGTGCTGTAGCTTGACGAGTTACCACACGCAGAAAATCAGTTCAGTAAAGTACGTTGTTTCCGAAACATAAAAGAAAAGAAAGATCTTGAATTAAATTTTGATATCGAAATACCTCGAAAGAATTTGCGTCTATATGGTTCTCAAGGTTTGCTGATATACTTTGGGACATAACGTTTAAAGCATCATAAAATTGCTGATAAGATAAATTGTTTATGATGACATTCGCCAAAATAACATTTGTTTTTCTTATATTTTATTTTGTTCTGCATACCAATATTTCGCAAATATGCTTTTTGCATTTTCAAGGCTTTAAAATAGCAGACTATGCTGATTACATTTAATTTCTTAATTAATGCCGATTCCAACCACATTAATAATTCAAATATAAATTAAAATTTGAATTTTAAAATTTAGATAAGGACTTTTGTCGCTTTTGTTGTTTATTGTATAATTTCAATAATTTACATATTTACATATCGTTTTCATCGAAATCTACCAAAAGAATAAAGATTTTGGGAATCGTTCCTATATTCACAATGTAAAATAAAAAAGCTCAAAATTGCTTTCCTAGAAGACCCCGAAAGCAATGGAATACGATAGCAACTTCTATCAAAATTTTAAACGCGAGCTCAATCAATGTTAGTAAAAGTGTTTTTGATCAAACGCTCTCATGAAAAGAATGGGTTTTTAGGCATTATTAGATAATTATATGATAAAATTCTTCAAGATTATTAAAATATTTCCCTTTCCTGATCTTTTATATTTTATTTAATTGAATATTATTTACGATGTCTTACTAGGAAACTGCACCAGAAGCATAAAACTCATTTTTTTAAATATTGTAGTATTTACGACTCTTTTTCTGCATTTGTACCTAGAAACAATAGAATATAAAATTCTTTCAGTTATAATTTTTATTACAGTTATTTAATTGATTTTTTCTATGAAACACATTAAATTTGTCAATTAATTCAGTTGCATCACTTTAAAATTTTTACACTTCTAAAGTGAAACATTGCCAAATACAAAACAAAAGAAAATAAATTTTATAATTTTGTTTTTTAATTTTTCTAGTGTTTTATAAAAGCGGAGAAATTGATTATGGAAAATTTTAGTCGTCTGATTACACATAATTAACAGCTCCCTATTTTAATTATTTATTCGACATTGTCAATATTCTTTTGAACATGTTAATGTTACTATAAGGAGTTTCTTTTAGCAGTTTTGCAATGTTTTCAGACTTACCGTGAAATTTTGTGGGGTATATATGAGAATCTGTTTTAATACTGCAAAAGTAATCCGCGGCCATCATATTCTGCAGCAGTGAAAATAATTGACTCACGGCAGAATTTTGTTCGTAATATACCTTGGTAAATTTTGTTTGTTTTATTTTTGTAAAAATCACTCATGTGAATAAACATGAAAGCTTTACATGGTCATATTTATCCAAATAATCTACACAAGTTTTCTTTACCTAAAATTTTCATAACCGACAAATCTTTTACGCTTGAAATACTTGATTTCATAAATCATTATCACCAAGATACAAGATAGAATTTTATTTTCACCCTAACCATCGTACAGCTGTAACAACACACTACTTCATGCCTTATATTTCTCCATCGAGGAATTGATTACTTATTTGTTCTATAATTTTTTCTGCTTATTCCTTTAAATCCATATTATTGTGTTCGGGGTTGCGTCTTTGTTATTCTGATTCAATTTTAATTTTCTTTCTTTCAGTCTGGTTTTGTGCTATAAAGATCTTCAAAATCAGTTTAAACTCATCTTGGTTTTGGTATTCAAATTTTTTGACTTGGATGTCTATTTTTGTGAATCTAATTAATTAGGCTTGCAACACATTTTTCAATTTTAGTGATGAACCAATAACCTTAATCAAACAAAATACGCCAGTACTGTTGCATATAATTTAGATCATAATTACAATCAGAAGCTAAGACCTAAGCCCATTAGGAATCACAATGAAATAGATCTTGAGTGAAATCAAAACGAACTTTACCAAAGTTTGCGAAACTCCGATAAAATGCCTTAAAATACAAATTCGTGTCCAATACTTTCGTTCTTTCTCCTTATGATCCATTGGTTTTGACCTAGAAAACTGATGATGAAATGCCCATATTTGTTTAATTCCTTTTTTTACGC
Source organism: Ignelater luminosus (assembly GCA_011009095.1). Lineage (NCBI taxonomy): Eukaryota > Metazoa > Arthropoda > Insecta > Coleoptera > Elateridae > Ignelater > Ignelater luminosus. The sequence goes on along the minus strand of VTPC01090251.1, from coordinate 86,911 downwards.
AAAAGTAAGAAATTGCAGATATGATACACATCCTGTGGGAATATTGCAGTTGCTTGGTTGGAAGTTTAATATTTAAAAAATGCCAGAAGGGATTTTGATAAGGACTTTGGGATTTTTGTTTCTGGGCTCTGGCAGATATTGTAAAAGGATAAGAATTTCCTAACAAAACTGATTAGAAAATACTATCTGTAACGCTAAAAAATCATTTTTGCTTGTTAGCAAAATTTTTGATTTACCTCTAAACTTGGTAAGTGTACTGCAATCAATTGTTTCTTCAAATTCTTTACAAATTCATCTGTGAGTTTTCCGATTAGCTTACTTAACTGTAAAATACATATTTCTCACTTTTGATTCAGCAAATTTAGTACTGTAGAATGTACTCAACAGATAATGGAGAATCAGATTATATAGAAACTCTTGATTGATCAAAAGAAATTAAACATTCTTTGAACATCGTTTAACATCGAATTTAAAACAAAGCAGAGTGACGTTTAGTTCACCTATATTGGTCATCAGTTCCGTTACGAAAAGACGTTATTTAATAGCAAAATAGACGTTTTTTGACGTTATACTACAAATTGGAATTTCTGGTAACAAATACAGACTAAGAATAACCTCAATTACTCGAATTTTTCGTTGGAGACAAAATATGACCAATTAATCAAATGAATTCAATGTCCATTGTACTTGTTGAGTACTGCTCCAGACGAAGAAAATTCAGTTTTATGTAATACTCTTGTCCTCTAGAAGTGAAGTAAAGGGAAAAATCTTCGTTTTCCAGAATATTCGGTATTTGTCTTTTTTCAGATTCAGATGGTCTTATGGAAGCTCGGATACGAAAGTGTCAGTTTGCGATTAACCAGTCGATTCACTGAGCCAAGTGTTGCAGTCTTTCTAAAATTTATTTCATTACTGGACTGCAATAAAACTTATTTTAGTAATATCTCATTTAGCGATCTTTTTTTATTTCGTTGGTTGCTCTTAGATACCAGGTTTTACTTATCCTTCCGAGAATAGTGTCCAATATAGAAAATGGACGTCGAAATTTTGGCGACAGACAGTGGACGTCTAATTTTTAACAGACGGACATTCAGTATAGGGTCATCCTATGTATGTGCAAAAATATTCGAAAGAAGTATGGACCAAAATAGAATGTCCGGTATATGTCCGCTAACGGACGTCCAATGAATGCCCAGACTAATTGTGGACTACAAATGGACATCCTATAGTCTTGAAATATTGAGAAATGCTTGTGAATTTTTCTTATTTATTGCGAAATTCACTCATGCCTTCCCTGTTATAATATGTAGTTTTATAATCTGTCATTGTAGTATTGTACCATATAAGCAATAAATAACTTACCCGCATGGGTTTACCTTGTTATAAAGGTTTACACCCAAACAGGTGCAACAGGCCCGGCACAGGCAATTATAAACAAACCTCAAATCTTAGACTTAATCGGTGCGTCGAACGTTAAGAGATCGCAGTGTAAATGTTGCCTTAGTGTATTTTTGTGCGGCACTATCCAATGCATAACAAATGTAGCAATATGATAAATACATATGCTGTTGATTATTTTTATCAGTATTATGATCATTATTGTTGTTGTGGTTTTATTTGTTGCTACTGATGTGGCTTTACTGTGTATATTGTCAGTTATTGGTCTCGCGTCTTCTACTATGTGTAGGGAGCACTCTCGCTTAATTAACCACAATATGTACTTGGGGGTGGCTATGTAGTCTACCTCGACCTGGCTGTCAATCATGTTTTCCAGTGGCTCCGCGCAGATTTCACCGGGTAGCGGTCGGGGACATCCCTGCACGTCAATCTTACAGAAATCTCCGGAGAGATGAGTATTATAACGTTAGCAACATCTGGTCATCCAACAATGTTGGAAAGGCATCCCGATGTGTCTTTTGCAGGTCACTATGATCGACGCAATGAGAAGAACCACTCTTTCTCTCTTTCTCCTGTAAATTTTCAGTGTCATAACTACTTGGTAAAAAAAATAATGCATGATAACCTTATGTCCGTAGGTCTTAAGAGTATACCTGAGTATACCGTAATTTACTGCACTTTTTATACTTTACCTTATTGATCTGTGGTTTTCTTTGAAATTATTTGCCATAGTCACTTTAAAGTGTAAGAAGCAAATAAACATCGTGTATAATTTTGATCACGTGTGCAACACTTGCAACACCCGTCAATAAAAGACTGTTGGGAACTTATATTTTTCATTTTAGAATTCCACGTAATTAAGGAAAAAAACGCCATGAAAATCTGTTCAGAAAGTTGATCCTTTTTTGTTGGTAGAAAGTTTTTCTCTTGAGTCCATCTTTTTTGTCGTCGGCGTCCTCTGAGGTTATTATTTTCTTACTTTAATTTTTCGGATCTGTGATTTACACCTCTCTTTCCGATATTTGCGTCCCCATATCTGTGCATTCTGAAGTAGTCGCCTTACTAGCGTAACGTCTGAGGCCGGTTCTGCAAATACTACGTGTCCACAATATCCGGTTGCTTTCTTGTTTGGTGTGGTTCCAGTTGAAATTCCCTACGAACGAGTTGTGGGGATCCGTTGGGTTTTATTAATCAATCTTTCAGTACTAGACATAACAATTTCCTATCACCTACAGCTAAATAGACAGACTAATACTCTAAGAGAAACAGAAGTGATTTTGAATGCGATGATTATAGATGTGATGGTGACAGGAAGTGAGTTGCTCCCCACGAATTGCGGAAATTTCAACATGCTCTCCAACATTCAATATATCGAGAAGCTGTGGAAAGCTTGGAAGAATCTTAACATAATTTACTTTAACCTTAAAGTTATTCAACAACCGTTAGGTGCAAATAAGAACTTATTTGATTTTAAAACTGGGGTTTAAGAAACCTTCTAGACTTCTTTAATATAAAATATTTCAAAGTTTAAACTCTGCACTACTACGTAATATACGACTAACTAGAAGTTTAGAATGAGCTTTTTCTGTTAAAAGTATCTCTACTAATGCACGCTAAGACACGACACGTAAGTGTTCCCATTTTATTAAAGCGTTTAAACTCCTTAAAATAAAAAAAATCATAGAAACTTCTCGTTTTAATTTTGAACACAGTAGACATAACCTAACTATTTAGCTGAAGATTATAACGGTTTTTTCCTAAATTGTAACGTCTGTATAGGTGTAATTTATCAAGTACCTCTGCAAGAATTCATTTTATTTTATTACTTAGTTTTCTGTGTCCCCTTGTACCCTGTAAAATTTATCATAAATGTCGCTCTCGAGGTTACTGGGTGGAGGAATATATCGATTTTCTTTTATTTCCGCTAATGTTTATATTTGGATTACAATTTTACGCATAACATTAGCGTCATCGATTTTTCATTATTAAAAAACCCCGAAAACTGTGTCACAACTTTAAGGTGCTTTTATTTCTAGAGAAATTCATATACTACTTTATATAATATACCCATCGAGCCACCCACCCTTACGCAAACATAAAAATTTAAAAAGTTTTTCCTTTTTTATGGAAGCATTTGTCCTTTCAAGAAACATTTTCCAATTTTAAAGTTAAAGAATGTTATGAAACGTCGAGCGGGAAAGGGGATGAGAATGCGCAGATGTCGTTAGCGTGCCCGCGTTCAACCCCCAACACGACCGTCCTTCATGTTCCCTAGGTTAAAGCTGCCAGGGCTGCAAACTCAAACCTTGACCCGCTTAACTCACCCTCTACCTCACAATGAACGTTGCCAAGGTTGGCTATGAATGGGGAGCGATTACTAGGGCGGAGTTTTTTCTACCTACAAATTAAAATAATTTAACTGGAATTAACTTTACAACCTCTGCTTATTTAAATATTACGAGGCCACCTGCAACGATTAATCTATGTTTTAGCATTAAAACGTTGATAAAAGATCTGATAGGGCTAAATAAAATGTGGGAGTGTGTATTTAAAGGAAAGATGACATTTCTGTGCAGATGTTTTAATTGCAAGTTATAAATAGAGTTACTTAAAATATTATTTCGATTGGGAAAGTTTATCATCAAATTAAAATTGCCTCCTGTAGCAATAGCAATCGTAAAATTTTAGTTTTACCACACGGTTAATTAACCAAAAGCAAAGCATTGTTATGAAACCGTGTACAAATTTCATTTATCGCGCTGTCTTGCGTCATAAAATTATGAGCATGTTACTCAAGACCTTTAAAACTTATCAATTCAATTGTAAGTTACCTGAAAATAATTGAAATTGTATTTAATTTCATGCTGATAAAGAGCTATTTATAATTTTTGTTGCAAGGTCGCCACCATAAAACTTATTGCACACTCATTGTATGATACAAGATCTTTTATGGTCAAAATTTTGACACGTAGACGCCTAACTGATATGCTACTGTCACTGTCGTTATTATTAGTCGTATTATCCATGTTTTCTCGACATGAAATTTAATAATAGTTATTTATATAACAAGAGTGTAAAGTGAAGTTTTTTGAATGAGTAAGCGAGTGCCATAAACCCTACGAATTCAAAAAACACATTTTACACTCGAGTTGTATACAATATTTTTTGCACGGCTGTATTTTAAAGAAAATAATAAAGAAAAACCATTGACGGTAGATTAAAAATGAAGTTGGCCAAGATCATGGGAACGTATAATGATTTCATTACGACATCGATACGGCCATTATAACATCGATACGTGAAATTAATTGCAAATGTTTATAATTGCCAACTTTCGACATTTACAACTAGTTGTAAAGCTCCAACTTTACAGGCGGTTGTGTAAAAAATAATAATAAATAATGACAATAGCTACAATATCGTTTCGATTGTTTTAGTTTTGATCAAAGCAGTCTGAAAAATAAATACACCGATTGTATTAAAAACAAACCCACAACTTAGATTTTCAATATTATCTTCTAATATTTAATCAAAATAAAATATGTCAAAACAATATGAACACTGAAAAAATGTATTTCTTGCACGACTGAAAACTGATAAAGATTGGTAATTTATTTGTAAATTAAAGATATTTTACAACTTAAAAGTGAACTTTCCCTCAAAAATTGCTAACTTGGCAAGCAGTTTTCGTTTTTTATTTTTACAATCAAGAATGAAAAAAGGAATGAAAAATTTTAGGGGAAAGGATAACTGAAAACTACTTCCCCATAAATGCTGCGGTAAGGGTAACGTAAAAGTTTCAAAGCTTATACATACACTGAAAGCCATGTTTTGTGTATCACGCTGCTTAAACAGTCCTGGTCTCCTTGTAGGTAGAACGCAAATCTTCATTCCACGTTACTTATTGTTACGCATTGTTAGGTAGCAATTTAGATAAAAATTCAATTTTCAGTAAAAATTAAAATTATAAATATTGTTAACATTGAAATATTAAAATAGCACTAATTAATATTCATTTTATAATTTTTGTTATAACAAATGGAGGTAAATAAGATTTCTCTAAATCCAAAAGCTCAATGAAAGCACGAAATAAAATAAGTGTACAGATTTCTCAGAAGATTGCCATCATTGAATATGTTTTTATATGGCTATGATAGTTTTAGAAAAAAAATTATTTTTCTGTAGCACGTAAACTTCTTAAATGAAGGATATTGAAGGTTGTAAAACTAACAAGAAATATTCCAATTATGTGTGCATTAAAAGATAACCTATGAATATACCACACTATGCCATTTTATCGGTTATTCGTCTGAAGTGTCTTTTACACAATTTAAAGGGACATAAGAATATAGCAACATCAACTTGAAAGAAAAGAAGAATCATTGCCAAAAATTTGTTTGGAAAAACCTTAGGATAGGTTATAAAATTTAATAGTTCCCAAAGTAGTGTAATAAAGCGGGCAGATTTGATTATTATCCATTTTAGGCCTATGGTACCTCTAATAACCTTTTGTTCTAGATTGCACAGACTTAGTTTTAGTTCTCGCACTATGCACGCATTGAGAGACCCAAGTTCATCTTGAACCGATACTTTTCACTAAAAGTAAAGTTTTTTCATGGTTTTCATATGTTCGCGGAATTCTCTAATATCATACTGCTCACTTCGACAACAACGAGGAACTACTTACATGTGCCTGTCAACACCGCTATCGCCCACAGCTGTTATACCATCGGCAAACGACAATTGCGACCTCACACTTAACATTCTGCGTTCTACCCAACCACCGTCTTCAGCACAACTGCAAGCACAGGACGGGCTCTTTAGTCAGGCGTTTACATGGCCGGGCCCGAACTTGTTTTGGCTTTTTGGTGTGGGCTGCGCCTTCCGGGTTAATAAGTTTGCCGAATTTTTTGGCCGGTTGGGCTTTCAAGCATCTTGTATACTTAAGTTTTACATTTCTACGCAATATCTTCAACTCTCTCGCTTGATATTGTTATATTAAAAATGAGAGTTGATCAATTAATAATTTGGATTATAGGCACTAAGTATCTAGATTTGAACTAACCTTCACACACAAATCTAACCCAACAAGGATTTAATATCAACATACTATAAAAGATGAAAGTAACGTGAGTATACCATCTAAACCCCATATTCAAGTAGTAATTGGAAACGCAGCCTTAAATACCTAGGGAAATACATCCATGAAAATGTAAGTTTAGACGTTGACATACTAGATAATAGGGTGAAAAACACGGAAAAAATATTTCATCCCACAGGAAAAGCTTTTCTAAATAAAAAAAGAAATTTCACAGGCGTAGACATTCCAGTTCTCAGGTTCGAAAGCGAGTCTTAGTTATTAAACAAAAGAAATAAGTCGAGGATACAGGTTAGGGAAATAAAATACTTAAGAAGAAGAAACAGAATCAAAAATGAGATAATTAAAAGGCGGTTGCATTTAAAATAATTACTTAACACGACGATAAAACCATTTACCATGGTTTGATCATCTATGTTGAATGTCAAAATGTCAGCAGACTGGAGCAACAGCATAGTAAAGCTTTTTAAAGATTAGGAAACGTGGGATGGAGCTTCAAGATGTCGAAAAACTAAAAGAGAATAGAAAAGAATGACAAAGACTGTATAGAAGAAATCATCCATAAAGTCCTATATTGCATTGAAGTTTATTTATTTAGGCCTAGTTTCTCAATCGTTGATTAACTTAATTAAAGGATTATCGACATGGATATTTAAACTGGGTCTTAGCTACTACTTATAAGTTACCTATTTTGTTATGACCATATTATATACAAAAATAAGTTTTCACATGCAATATTTCAATACTATTGTAATCTTCATTGTAATGATCCTGAAGAAGGGAATAAACTTTTCCGAAATATCAATAAATAACCAATTTCTTCATTTATCATTTTATGTTGATACCTAGCATGTGCTGACAAAATTTTAGCATTCAAAGGCTGATTCATAAATTGAAACGGTTACTGACTGATTAATTTGTAAGGCTAATAACTAATTTGGAACTATTTTATCATCGCGTACATATTCGTACATTGAAAATGTAAAAAATTTCTTTGTCGTTTTACATTGACATCTTTGTGAACATTTTTCCAGGAAACGAGGAAATTTAGAACTTGAACCAAATTGACAGTACGTAAATGTCAATTTCGGATAAACTTTTTTGTTGGTTTTGTCAGTGTAACTTTTCCAAAACAAAGAAACTAAGTTTTCCTAGCTGTACCATTAATTAAAACTGAAAACGACTTTTAAAGATTGGGCTATGCCTCTTGCCTTCTTTGTATTGTACTGTTTCATGTAGGGCTAAACAACAGACTTGTTTCTTATAAAGCCTAAACTGATCTCTAGAAGACAAATGTCAAGAGTTAAAAAATTATTATTAGTGATAATGAAACTTTTATCAGTCTGGTATGAGTATGAGATTCATAAAAACTTGTTTGATCTCATAATGGTCATTGACTAAACACATTCCGAAAGATTCAAAAATAAATGCGTTGTAGCTCATAACATGCCATTTTTTTCTTATTTATATTACCAGTTTATCAGATTCTTAATATTCTACTCTAAACATGTTGAAAATATCAATTTTTCTAATTAATTTGTTTAGTAATAGAAATTCTTTAAAAAAAAGCTTTCCAGAATATACATACTACATTAAAAGAAATAAATTGAATAGCAAATAATAACAGGGAAATAGATAACCCTAAAAAAAGGCTGCAAAAGTTATGTTAGGCTTTTCAAGATTCTTATTAACGATGTAACAACATTTTTCATTTTCTTACACAATTATTTACGTATTCACAAATAGAAAATAAGATTTTGAAGAAGTAATGAATTTAAGTGGTTCAATAGTACACAGCAAATGGAAGAAAAAATTATTTTTAGATTAATGGGATCCCCTGGATAAGAAGAGCTTGGAATTTTTTCCTTTAGTCTTCGGGGCATTGTAAATGAAATGAAAAACTTTTACTAGAAGAGAAACATTTTCATAAAAATTATTGTTGTGGGCGTCTTTCTTTTTATCTGCGTTTCTTATATAATATTAACAAGGCATAAAGGAGCATATAATAATATAGGGTTTCGTTGGCTTCTTCAAACGAGCTGGTAGCATCAAACTTTTAAGTTTGAATGCTTTCTATAAAAGAAAACCAATCTTTTTTGTGAAACTTCTGTCTTTGAAATAAAAGAAATCTGAAAATAGCAAGATACCTTAATATCATTAAAGGAATGTAAAGAAAGTTTATAATGTAAAAATAAGTACACTTGTGGGTGTATCAATAATTAATGAAATATAGCAAATTGATTCTATTACACTTCTTTTCATCAACATTTACTTTTATTGGACCAAAATATTCCTTTGAAAATATTTAATAAAATTGTTGCTATAATGGTTTCCAAACCAAAAGAGCTTATAAATTTTATCAGTAGTAAATCAATAATGGCATGGCATGGAATTTTAACACAGAAAAATTATTGGCGTCAGATAATCAAATAATGACGTTTACTGAAAAATTATTGTTTTGGTTTTTAAAACATGAGAGAATCATTGCTTTCCTTCGAACTCTTCAACCGGTCCACTTCTGAATTCGGGAGCTTTTTATTTTGTGCACCATACAATCAGACAATGACGGAACGCACTCAAAAGCCAATAACGGTGACCATTTGGAGGATTCTTGTATGTATGGTCTTAATGTAACCCAATGCAGACAATAGACCATCATCCCATTAGAAAGAGGAGAGAGGGCACACAGTAGGAAAACTATGTGAATCTTACTGTTCAGAATTAAAGGGTTTAAGGGGTTAAAAGCTCGCTGTTATTATTTTTAGCTAACCAAAACCCAGTTTGATTTCATAGATGAGGTGGAAAGATATCCAAATGTCGTTTGAGGTATTTATTTCTACAGTAATCCTGTGTGCAACTATACCTTATCTCATTTCTATAATTCCAATCCATTTCAAATGTTTAGGGTTTTAGCTGCATGCACTGTTATACCCCAAACTTATTTATGTTGGTGTCACTATTTCTAGTTACACATTTTTCACTAAAAAATCTGTCAAACGAATGTCATATGTCAAAATAGGCAAAATGCAATTAATATTGAAGTAATAAACACAAAAATAAATTTTTATTCCAAATAATAAACAAACAACAAAAGGTAACTCTACGAAATGCAAACATTTACCTTTTCTGAATGACAATCTAACCTCTGATTTTAAATAAAAACAAATAACAATATTGTCAACATTCCTCTGATTCCTCAATGAAAGATTCTAGTGTTTAGAAGGTTTTGTTACAGGGCCAGCGGAAGGCATGTGGTGAATATGGAGCACTCCATACTTAAGATTTTTTTGAGTATGGATTAATGTATTAATTTTCAATTTTTGTCGATTAACATATACATTTTTTATTTCTTATTATTTTATTATTTAATGTACAATATACCTACATATCATTCATAAATAATAAATAAATATTCCCAAAAGGTTTTAGGGCTTCAGCTTACAGTAGCCGAGATACGCAATCCAAAGTTGTATTTTTGGGAAAAAAAATTCGTAAAATTCAAAAATTCATATTTCAGGCTTCGGACGTTTCTGGGAAATGAAGGACATAAGTTGAAACCCCCCATACCAGGGAATTACGATAAACTACACAGAACCATAAGTAACCAAACTGTTCTTGTGTAATTAATTTTGGGGAATTAGGGTAAATGAAAATTCATAACTGGTGCAAAAATGGAAGAATCAATTCGGAATAAACACCGTAGATCTAATTCAAGCCTTCAACTACACATGCCAAGTTTCAATCCATTTGCTCTAACCACACCCGTGAGTTTAATTTTTATGTTCCTTGGCCCATCCGATTTGGCTAAAAATTCAGAACTCCAACTGGTGTATCTCGACCACCGGAAGCTGGAACCCTAAAACCTTTTAGACAGTCACTACTCTCCAGCACCAGTAACAAATGGCATATGAAACATTAAATTCTTGAAGATCGGACATTATAGCTCTAAATGTTTTTCCCAGCTCTACTGATGCTACCATGGATTGTTTTCGTCCCGTTTATGCTTTCATTACTCTTCTCTTAAAGGATCTTTCTCCTTAGCGTCTTTGAATGCGTTACACACCGAACACTGATCCTTTTTTGGACGATAAAAGACAAGAAGTGGTTCAAAATCGTGAAAAATACTTTGGTACACAAATTGTGAGACCGCAATTATATTTTTTAGAAGCCCGAAAGTCTTAATATAATCGGTACATAGTGGAGATATTTAAATCTGTATCTAGATAGTTTTTAGTTTAATCACGCCTGCAGTAATGTGACTCTATCTTGGGAAAGGAATTGATATGATCCTCAACTTACTGCCCGTCTACGTCAGATGTTGCATCGTGGAGTTTGCTTTTCTTCCTTTTATCATAGCTCACAAAACTTCTCATATCTCTCATTCCTTCAATACACTTCTCAAAAAAACTTGAGGCAGACTCTATGCCCTCTATTGTTTGTTAAATAATACATCTTTGAGCAACGTAAGACGGTCAACTCTGAATGGTACACAACCATTTGTTTGCCAGAAGTCATTGGAAAAATTCGGAAAACTTCAAAGAAGAGACGAATCCATCATGACAATGCAAGCTCTCACACCGCTGCTCAAACAATTGAATATTTAACCAGCCAGAAGGTCGAGTTGATGGGCCATCCACCATACAGCCCTGATTTGGCACCCAAAGACTTCTTTTTATTCCCGTACATCAAAAACAAACTGCGTGGTCAACGATTTTCAACACCAGAAGAAGCCGTTTTTTGTTTCAAAACGCATAGTTTGGAGCTGCCTCAAACAGAGTGGAAAAAGTGTTTCGAAAATTGGTTCAAACGCATGGAAAAGTGTATCAATCTTAATGGAGAATATTTTGAAAAACAATGAAACTAGTTTAGATCATAAATACTTGTTTTTTCATTGTTAGGCCAGAAATATAAATAACGTAGCAACCCTCGTATTCCATTGTTCGTAGTGTTTTCTCCATAAACTTCACTAATTTGCCGATGAATTTCGACCGCTTTGGCGTCTTTTGCACACAGAAAACGAATCATTGCGCGTATTTAACATTAGTCAGGATTTTCAGTTACCTGAGGTATTTTAAATAAGCACAAACAAACGTAAACACGGACGAATGCTTCCGTTAGGGCGTCTATGGGTAGCCAATAGATGCGCATGAGCGGATCGTCGACCGTAGCGCTGCAGCGGTCATATTTAATAATGATACTTAAAAAACACGCTTTGTATTCATTACTTTTATACTTATTACTTACCACCTTTGTGCATGCGAAACTCTTTAGTTTTCTTCATTACCTAATGTATTTAAGTAATTTTGTAACAAAAATCACTTAACACCTGTGTGCGCCAACCGATCGATATATGACGACCTTTTTTTTTCACTCCATACTTCAGAAGATCATGTTCCACTGGCCCTGTTTTGTTACCAACACAAGAAAAATTTAACAGGAATTATAGAAATGAGATAAACTATATCATTAAAACAAATCTTTTCCGTTTTCAAACAACAAAAAAAGTCATATCAAGAAAACGAAAAAAGATAATATAGAATTTGGCATCTGTAGTTAGGATTCCTTGCAACACATTCTTAGGTAAATCATAGGTGGTTCGAAAACAAGAGACAGTTTTTATGCAGGTTAGGCTTTTAGTGCCAAATAGGAAAATGCACGAAAATCTTCAAAATCATACATATTTGATATTCGAGATGGTTATAGACTGACAACTTAGTGCAAATCCCATTAGATTTGCTTTAGTTTTCTTTCCCCACTTCCATTTCATGATTAAAACTAGAGCGCTTTGGCCTGTATTTCGGAAACGAAAGATTGTAACAGGGTTGTTAGCTTAAAACACAGGATACATATGGGTGCGATTTGACCAATCTTCAGTTGTTTCTCTGTACAACTATTCCAAAAATTTGACACCATATAGTTTGACATTTTATAGTGCGTTATTTGTGATACTTAACGAAAACAGTTTCTACCAGTAGATAGTCCAATATTAAAAAGAGTGAGCAGTGTTCTTCCCGAAAAATGTTATTCTTAGAATTAAAAATAAAAATAAAAACCGAAACCAGTTATCTATCAATAGTATAGATTTTGGATCATAAAGTCCACCTATTACCCTCTTGGAGTGCTCACTTATTGTTATTGGTTACGAGACGGATATTAAACAATACCTTAAAACTTCCGACATAAATTACATGGGCGAGATTTAAATGGGACAAAATTCTGATTTTTAGTGGTAGAGGTAGTTTGGCTCACCACCCTCATCTCGTATAACCAATTGGTTATATTTTAAAACAGGGTTTAGTTTTTCGGAAGCGGTTTTAAAGAGAGTCTTAATTGTAGATTACGACACAAGATTATTATAGTGGTTGTGGTGTGGTGATAGAGCATCGACGTTGTGGAAGATGGTTTGCATCGGCAGTAACAAACTAGCAATGCTGGGACATGGATAATGACACGTAGATGTGAAGGCAAAGACGATGTGTTTATAATAAATAACCTTTCTCAAGTTCACAACTCCATATGTACTCATTATGGAGATGGATCTACTAAACCTGCATTCCAGGAGATGTAAGTAGAAGTAGGTAAAACTTCAGAAGAACACACAAAGCGTAAGACTGACGACAATGGTTTATTCTTTCTCCAAGGAATAAATATTTGTTAGGGCCATAAGGCGGAGAGAATGTAGTAGCATGGTGCTTCCAACCCCCGATGCAAGGTAAACCCGTCAGAAGCTTTTCACCACTAAATTGTGTAAACTGTGCGATTTCTTAGAAATAAAGAATGGTTGTAAATGATGGTATGTTTCGTTTTGAAACCAAAGTTGGTTTTATTTTGGTAAGTCAAGAACTGGATCAAAAAATAGGGATTTCTTCTTACTTCCTAACTGAAGAGTGTACACCAGGCATAGTAGATTCAATATAAGCGATTTCAAGCTTTAATACAGAGTACAAAACACAATTTACTAGATTTTAGTTAACAAAGACAGTTTTTCAATACTTTTTGATGACCCGTGTCAATACAGCTAGCTAAAGCTTTTTTCCATTCACCTCCTTCTCCTCCCATGTAGTCAACAGTTCGAATATCAATACCATTACTAACATTCCAGTTGTTTTAATATTAACCATTATTCACTTGTATATAGTAAGAGACTTAAAAATTATCCTTTGAAGTAGTAAGTATCAAGTACTCATTATACGAGAAGCACTTCGCTCGCTAGTTACAACCTGTTGATGCAAGACCTCGTTTAGGTAAGTACCTACTCATTTAAAAAGTTTTTTATCCCAAGACGCCAATTCTTTTTAGAAGGATAATTTAGTTATAATTTAATAAAAAAAGCTTACCAATACAAGAAAAATTTATATTTTAGGATTTTAATAAAAGTAAATGAAGATTTACTTACTTTTAGTTGTTTTAGAGAATCTGCGTTTGCTCTTATTTAGTAAGCCGCAAAAGCTAATTTCGTCTTTAAATGCTACTTTATAACAGTTTAAGCTGTACAGCATTAAAGTACCTAAACTATTTTATGAACTTCCGGAAGTTAAATACGTACTATGTGCTGAAATGCTATTTCGATAAGAGTGTCAATATAAACTCTGACCTCACCCAGTTTCTCAAACGATGTCTCTAATGCATAGAATAAAGTGAAGTTATTTAACTATCACTTACTACTTAACCTACATTCTGCAGAATGCAAATATGCAAAACTCATAATAAGAATGAGGAAATAAATATAGTAGCAAACAATTTTATTTCATTAGTAACAACTAGTAAACAACATCCGTTATTATAAATTTCATCGTCAGATTGATGGTAAACAGCTCTGTTTGTAAAATTAAATGATTAAATCAGATGAAAACGTATGTATTTTGTTTTGTAACATCTTTTTCCTAAAAACTCATTCAACTATGTTGAGTGACAAAAAAAATAATTAGGACAATAGTTGAAAAGTCGTTTAGTGTTTAATGTTCTAATTCAGACCAAAGAATATAATATTTTTTAATGTTGATGTCAAAAAGTAGATCGTTTTAGCCAGTATTCAAAACTTCTACATTCTAAATCCCCTACTTCGTAAGGAGGTAAACCAACATCTTTACTATACATCGGTCGAGTTCAGACAAGACCTCACAGCTGACAAGTATTTGTCCCTCTAGGCTCATCTTTACTAGAATAAATACTTTTTGCTCATTTTATAGCTTTCAAAACTGCCTAGTGTTTGGTAGAATCCTAACCCATTTCAGACCTTTTTTTCTGCATTTTTGGCCACAGATTTCTGCCTGGGGTAGAAGATAACAATTTTGCAGATACTCTAGAGTGAGAATCTACATAGCAGGTCCAACTGTTTTCTCCCTAACTCTAATTCTGAATCCATGTGTGTAATGGACCAAATTATTCCAGTTGAAGAATTTCATTGCTTCATGTATTATGATCTTCAGTAACTGCTTTCATGGGCACTTGAAATCATCCCACCACAATACTGTCGCTTGATTTTATCAAAAGCTTCAATCCAACTAATGTTGATATTATTAAATGATTAATCAAATCTCCTGAGTTTACTGTTGTTGTCTGTGTGTTATGATTAAAATACAATTCTTGGTTCCCCTAAAATTTAGTTCAAACCTAACCAACTTGAAGCCGGAAATAAGAAGGTTCAAATACTGTACCAATATGGATGGTTGAGTTGCAGATGCCAATAGTGGACGTTCATATATCTCTACAAGACCTAAGCTAAGTTTTTTTACAAGAGAGAATAAGAAAAGTATACTCGTTCAGGTTGAAAGATGCATCAGTTTTCAATATCTTGTGCCACCTTTCTCTTACCTATTACTAGAATATGTAAAAAGATTAATCTCAATGGAGTTCGTATTGTTAAATAAATAAAACCAACTGCTATTTCCCGACAGATTTGTAAGAAAATAACAGTTGGTTTTATTGATTTAGTACTAGAAGTGAACTATAACTAGCTATAGTACATACGTACTACAAAAGAACCGTGTGAGACGGAATGCTTATAGACCAGACAAGATTACGATCGAGCGGTGTCAATCGGAAGCAACTGAATATATCGGTGGAAAACACAAAACCGAAAAATTCAAAGTTGTGTCTACTCCGCGATTAAGATACTCATAGGGATCAGATTTTTAAGATATTGGATTAAGATAAAAGAAATACTCTATTGGATTTCCCAAATCCAGCAGGCTTCTGGAACTGATTGAACAATTTAGTCAAACTGGCTGCTAGGTCTGTTAGGCTTTTTCGATCATTCGTACCTTTTTGGGCATTCTTGAATTTCTTCGAATTCCATTCTAACAGAACCAAGCCGATCCTAAAGCTTTCAACCTGTGCAGAACTTTAAGACATTTAGCTTGTACATTTCCAATAAGAAGACAATTTGAGAAGATTGTGTCGGTTACTGCTATGTTCATGACACTTACATGATGTGTTGCCATTCATAATCACGCATTTTGAAAATTCATTCATTATCCCTCGATACAAGTTCAAGTTTCATTGGCTTTATTACTTTCTGTAGTATTTCTATACTTATCATCTTTGCAACATCATTTGTTTTTATATACCCAAGCATTATTATCATGTTAATGCATGTAATGCAATTTGTTTTTGTTTGGTTGGGTGGAGAACAACCATAGGCTAAATACTAAACACTTAAAAAAAGCAGAAAAAACTATACTGAGTATTACAGCATTTAGGCTTCTGATGGCTATAGCATTTAATTTACTTTTTGTAGTAGTTGATTTTTATTCGCATTCATTATCAAATTTTGTTTTAAACAGTTTATAGCGCAAACCACGCTTTCTTATTATTTCCTTTAAGATGATGAAAAAGAATGATTTTAAGATAAATGTTTTTCTTTTGAAGAAGAGAGCCTATTTATAGATATCAAAATTTTGCGTCTTTGGACTCTATGCTAAGCGATATTAAAAAGCAGACAACGCATACTAAAATATCTTCTAGGATAAAAGGCATTCAAGTATCATTGATTCTGGTACAACTGACTGTAAGTTCTTTTTCTACCAAAATGTACATCCTAGTATTCATTGCTTTTCCAAAAAGAAATCTAAAAAAATTGAATATTGCAAAATTATCATTTAAATTCTACTTCAACTTGTTTTTGACTGATGTGTATTTCAACAGTAAAGACAAAGTTCTTACCTTAGGCTGATCTTTTGACTTTATTCAAGATTTGTATATCAAGAATCAAACTGAAGATTTTAAGTACCACTGATACTTGAAAAAATAGAGAACTTAACTAACCAAGTTTGACCGTTTCTTCAAGAAACCTAATTGTTCTTCAAAACCCAGATTCAATACTGGTCCAAAAACACAAACCTGATTCTGAGACTACTATTTTATAGATATATGATATGACCTTTTTGGAAAGTCTAAGGATATACCAAACAAATTTTAGTTTTTGCCGTAATTACTATCTAATCTTAATTAACAAAACTGTAGATGAGTCTTCTTAGCAATTTGTTGATATTATATCTTCTATTATCTAGACAGATTAAAAATGTAAAGACCAAAATCATACTAAATTAAAAGCAGGTCTGGTCGATTCAATACAAGTAACAACAATTCCAAAACATCAGAAACCAATACTTAATGAATAGCAAACAACGGAAGAATCATTTTCATTTGCGGGGAGAAATTAAATTAGTCGTAGGATCGGTTCAAGAGAAAATACACAGATTTTATGCTTTTGACTTATCGTCTTGATCTAAATCTCTTAATCTCTTACCACAACTTAAAATGATTCTTACTTTATTGATTATTATTATTCGATATAAGTATCGGTTTTAAGTGTTTTGGAATTTCAAACTCTGTTCAGTTTAATTTTCCTGAATATTAGGCCAAGTTGGTAAATATCTGCTAATGCGGTCGGTATGTACATAATTGAATTTTCGAAATGAGATGACATTGCAGGTGGTCGAACACGAGACACCTAGCTCACGATCAAGGATTTGAGTCATTTATTTAGCTACATCAATTTTGTTTTGTTGTAGAAACTTTCTTCTTGCTGATTAAAGAGTTGAAAAATGCAAAATATTAGATATCATGTTGCTGCCCTTTGAATTAGTGTATCCAAATTATTTATGGCATTCGTCTTTCATTTTCTTAAAATAATGGCAACACTGTTAATGTTGTATAATCAAACTAAGAATAAGTACCTCTACTCTGATTTACTTAATTATTATAATTATATTTCTTAATGTTTTAACTTCGGTGATTTCTATTTTTATTCTTACCTTTAGCAAAAACTTTCCAAAGAAACCCTGTAGATACCAACAGGTATGTACGTAGTGCAGTACAAAATCGTTTTCAAGAATGTATTTCATTCTCGTTTTCAATTACCAAAAGTAATTTTAACTGCATTAAATTTCCATTTCTATAAATAACGCTTCATATATTCAACATTTCTACTTCCTGTTTCCATTGAGCTGCACGTGATCGTGGAAACGGCTTTCCTGCATTTTCCGTCGAACCGATAACTATCCTACAAGCAACAGTTGTCAGTAGTTCTAGCCAACTAATAACATAAACATTTTCACTTTGACAATTTCGTAATCTAAAACGTTCATCAATCAGCATTCTAGATCCCTTTTGATAGAAAACAAATGTAAAAGTAAATCCATCTTAAATTAATGCCAAGAAATAAATAAACAAATAAATCAATACTGTATCCAAGAGATTTCACAATTATTTGTGGTAATTAATGCGGTTAAAAATATGCAATTAAAAATGTAGATATTATGGCAAATGCTAATGTTGCGCAATGCATTCATTTCTTCTCATTTTCGTGCCATTAAATATTTCAAATGAACGGCTAAAAAACCTTTATCTTGATACTTTTTTTTGTTTAGATTATTCTGCTGTTGCTCTTTTTCTGTAGCGTCCTTCAGCCCCTGATATTTTTTGCGTCTTTTCTACAAAAGAGAAAAAAATCAGACGTAGGCGTTTATCAACCCCACACCAAACTCTCGTACAAAATCCAGAATGAAAGTGAGTTCACAAAATTTTCAGTATTTGTTTTGACTAATTGATTAAAGGGCGAATAATCATAATATGTCTGCGTTTATACCTACACGCTTTCCAGTTCTAAAAGCAAGTGATTAACGAATTGATGGCCAATGTCACACGCTATTGACTGGCGTACTCGTGGCAAGGTCACGTTGTTCGTCGGGACGCTTTGCGTCACGCTGACGTCACAGGGTGGAGACCGTTTCCAGGACTACGTCCGCTGACGTCCCGCTTCACACTTTACTTAAACTTGAACTTCAACCTTTATTATGCTCCCGATGTTATTGGTTTTGAAATGCCAATCATCAAATCCAGGATTTATCATTATCATACGTAAAATGTCGACTATAATTGGAAAGCAGGATACGTTACTTTTATAAAGAAGAAACCCTAACGTTTGAAAGAGTAAGAACGAAACAATCCGTATGTGTAATTCAAAGCGTTATTAATCACTACTACCTATTGATTAAAAACAAATGTTGTTTATGTTTTTCTTGAGTTCATCCTGTAAGTTGGCCATGAGATAAAATTAAACCTTTTGTTATAATAATAATAATAATTGCTCGTAATTCGCATTAAAATTAATTACCCAAAAATTGAATCTAAGTAGGCCATGGCAACTTTTATTTATAAGCAAGTTCAGTTTTAATGCAGAAATTTTTTGAAGGCATCTTTGGAAAGTTTACTCATTACACACGCAAAGATGTCGATTCTATGTTTATGTAAACAAAACCACGTGGTGGCCTCTATTTCAACGTTCCCACTTTATAAATAGGATGAAATTAAAGAAATTTTAGTTTTAACCTTATATTGAGTAAAAAAGATGATAAGAAATGAAAACAATCTTGTTTTACATTTGCTTGTATCTCTGTTAATGTAGATTCTATTTTCACTTGTCTTGTTTTTGTTTTCGCTTCTTTAATGCCCACTGCCAAGTCAAAAGCCTATTAAAAATTTAGAAATGAATAATTTCTTACATTCATTACCTAAATTAAATATTTAATCGAGACAAAGTGTGGTATTTATAAGCACTTTCTATAAAAAGATGTCTAGAGGCTTTAGTGCAAACTTTAAAATTATCGATTTAGGCTATTGATAAAACCTTTATCTTGCTAGGTTCATCTGATCGTAAGACCAGTACAGGGTACACCCTACGGTTCGAAAGTCTGAACTACAATACATAAAGAAATAAATATCTAATTAACGTTCTAATTATTCTAGTCTTTAGAGAAATATTAGAAAATTAAATCTGTAAATGTTAACAATGTCAAACTTGCATTGGCATTTACATAGTTCATTATCATTTATGAAAGTTCAAAATAACCAAATTCGATTTTCCCGAATTTCGTTCTACAGTCTGATAAAAATCAATGTCGTGACTTTACGCAAATGTCCGTATTTTCCAAATGGCCTATTTCTATAATTTTTGTAATCTTGAAATGCAGAACAATATACGAAAAACGCACGACATCGTTTTTCATTCTGCTTAATAAGATAACCTACACTTTTGAAAGATATTGTGGTAGGTCATGTCAGCTTAGTAGATGGGATATTGATAGAGTAGGTTTAACTTTTTTAGGGTTTTGAAGATAACAGATCCTTAACACACCTTTGTGCATAATTTGATTTCTTTCTTTTTCCAATTTAACTCTTGTAAATGCAAACAAAATGTTTTGTCTTCTCTTGAATCAGCGTTTCTCAACAGTTTTGTTTATGTGACACTATATTTACAACATACAATTTTATGACCAGAGTTTACGGATGACCCCAATGCTTGTTATTCGAAGAATCTGGTTTGGCTCATTATGGTTTCCTTCCACTTATCATTTCATTGTTCTCGATTGTTCCCACGATCTGCTAAACCTGATACCTAGCATCATAAACCTTAATTTGCAATTGTTCAATCAAATTTCTATAATTACAGTTTGCACAGAACTGACGAACAAGCCTGTTAAAAGTTGGATATGCTGAATGAAGATGACCAGAATACACGTAAAGTCTAAGTCTTATACAATACCATATTACGGTTATAGCTGGTATCCTTACTAACATGGAGTACTAAACAGACTTGCAATTCTCAACTTTTATGTCGAGATGCAAGCTGATAGTTTCGTTAAACTATCTGGTATATCCAGAGATTTCTAAGATTCTCTAATAGAAAAAATGTTCCTCCTCATAACAAATGAATACAGACGTCGAGGGAAAAACTTAAAAATATTTTGATGTTGTTGGCATCCACTATACGTACTAATAAAGAGTGTGCACGATTAAACTGTTGCGTGTTTAGACAGTTATAAAGTCAGGAAAAATTAAAATATCATCAAAAAAAGTTTATTACAAGAAAGTTTAAATACAATTGGTACATTTTAATGCGAAAATGAATTACCGATGCCGACGGCGACAAAACCGCCTTACTCTAGATTTTATTTTACACATTGCTTCTTGCACAGAGTCATCTGATATCAGATCTGTACATTTAAGCCATTTGTTTTTGAAATCTGCCATGGAATTAGCAGGTGAACATGGTTTCCTTAGTTTTAATTTGATGCGAGCCCAGTATTTCTCGACTGGTCTTAATTCTGGGCAATTCGGTGGGTTGACTTCTTTTGGTACTATGTTGATGTTATTCAAGTTGTACCAATTTATAGTTTTTGTTGAATAATGACAGCTTGCCA
Source organism: Ignelater luminosus (assembly GCA_011009095.1). NCBI lineage: Eukaryota > Metazoa > Arthropoda > Insecta > Coleoptera > Elateridae > Ignelater > Ignelater luminosus. The sequence goes on along the minus strand of VTPC01090251.1, from coordinate 65,710 downwards.
AATCTGGCCAAAATAACGTTGAAATTGAATGTTTTCTCAGAAATGGTAATAATCTTTTCTGTAAGCATTCAGTAAGGTAAATATTAGAAGTAAGCCTTCTGTCACATATAAAAGGTGCACTCCGCATTCCACATTGGCATATAGCTTGCCATACAAGGTATTTCTTCGGAAACTTTTCAACTTCAAACACTTTTTCAGACTCGTCCAGAACTGAATCTGGTAATTTTTCGATATAGCTACCCCTAGGAAAGCGCCTTTTTCAGAGCAACTTTTTGGTATCAGCACGTAGAGAATTACTCACAGAACACAAGTAGGTGGTCGGAGGTAAAGAAAATTAATCCAATCTTGGTGAAACCGACGAAAAACAAACACGATTTTTAAGCACATCTGAAGTTATGTTGCACGATACGAGCAATGAAGTTGGCAACTAAATCAGTTGCTGCACACACTACCAACCGCCTACTGCAACATGACCCACGTATAAATTTTATTCGTTACAATCTTGTGATGGGAGCGAAGCGAAGGGGTGGTTAGGTTAGAAGCAGTAAAACAATTATTTTTTTTAAGAATTCCACCCTAATCTTGTGATGGGGACGAAGCGAGGTGGTGGTTAGGTTAGAAGCAGTAAAAGAATAATTTTTTTCAAGAATTCCACCCCAATCTTGTGGGGTGCCAAATTGAATGAATGAATTCGTTCATGCTTGCGCGGGGTCAATGTCCTCCGGGTGATTTAGGGAAATTGGGTTGTGGTACTGTCGGTTGGTATACTGTCGGGAACTAATAAGAACCTAGCCGCGATATTATGGTGTCATGGCAGTCGGTGTGCTTGTGAAGTGTCAAATTCGTCGATTTTCGAAGTTTTTTTAAAAAATTTCCAAGTGTTTGGCGTCGGAGAGGCTTTCCGCAGGTGTTTTTTGATTCTCTGAATAGATATACATGCATTGGTAAGGTTGAAGTTTTACTGTAGAAGTTGAATTCTAGGGGTAGCTATTTCGAACTGCTACCTCTAACACAATACAATGATCACTCCTCTCCAAAAGCATTTGATACAGTAATCGTGATCGTCGAATAGCCCGATTATACTGTTCAGTAGTTCTTTTAAGCGCTTTTTTCTTTTTATATGTTTTTATATTACACCTTTCCTTTATTTTCTGTACGTTGGATGAACTGCTTCCAATCTTTCTTGCCACATCTCTAACCGAAATTGACGGCTGCTTTTTGTAAATGGCACATACCTTCTTTTCTATAATTTTATCAGAACTTCTTGTCGGGCGGCCATCTCGAGATTTTCTATCAATAGTTGCAGTATTACGAAATTTCTTAAGACACCTTTGAACGGTTCTTTGAGACGTTTTGCATATTTTAGCCAATTCTGAAGTTGCAATTAATGGATTTTCAGTCCATTTGCGCAAAACCGTTTGGCGAACGTCTTGTTCGTTTGATGACATTTTGATTATTGAATAACAAGAGAATAAAAATTTGACAGTTTCTAATCAGCAGTGCTTCCTAGATTTTATAATATAAAACATCCAATCAAATATATTATTTCAAGAAAAGATACTACATTAAAAATACACCATAGTTTAATCGTGCACACTCTTTAAACTGGCATAATATCACTGTCGAAATCGCGTTCTATAAGACCAGCAAAGATACAGCGGAAAATATAGAGTACTTAGAAATACCAATTAAAATCCACTTTGAAGGTTTCTCTAATTTAATACAGCACTGAAATTCAAACATTGTTTAATTGGACGATTAATTAATAGTGCTATACTACCAACGGATGGTTGCCAATACAGACATGCAAACATTACTTACTAAGTGACGCTCACTTTTCTAAAGTTGATCTCAGCAAAATTCTCTTTTGATTATATAGGGCGAAATTGCATACATTAACATACATAATGAAAGACACGTACAGCCTTGAGATAAGTCTTCTAATTTTATGATAAGCATAAAAGCATGTATGAGAACGCAATACACACCTGCACATGAGTACGTGTTAAAAATATGATGCACATCTAACCTCTGACAATTGCAAAGACAGACTAGTGCACCGACCTGAAAACAAGACCTTGAATATTCATCTAATATCTTGTTCGTATTTATTGTTCTTTTTTTCGTCTTCTTCGAATGGCATATCCTTTACAGGACGTTTAGCGATTTCTGTTGACCCCCAAATAGTCCAGGCAAATAAGTATCTCTGAAATCAAATTTCTTTCCCTACAAAGCGATACCATATGGTATTCTTAAATTAATACACAAACCATCTGAGTCGCTACATGTAGATGTACAGATTGTTCACCTCACAAAAACAGCCAATTATAAGCGTGGCATTTCAATTGTTCCATAGGAAACTTTTATGATGTTCTAGGTAAGCTGAATCTTGAAAATAATGGCGTAAGAATGGTCTTCTTTTGTTGTCACACGCATTGAAAAATAAACGGTTTACACAAGCAACACTGCATTCTGTGAGAACAATAATTTAAAACCGTTAGAATGACAAAGACAGAAAAAGTCAAAATATTAATCACGATACAAGCCTAATTGAGTTTTAAGTAGCCTATACCGACTTTCCCCTTTTCTATGATTCTTGAGTTGCTAAGCCGTACTCTGGGTTCATGGTATCTATTGACCACTAAAGTGAAACTAAATCGAGTTGAATCAGATTCACAAAGATGAAGCAAAACCTATTTGGCTTACAAAGCCCAGTTGCTATTGAAAATGGGAGTGCGATTAAAGTTCAATATGAATCAGGTAAAAAGAAACAGACAGACACGAATGTAATTATTCATCATCTTCCAGGGTCTTGCAGGCCGAATAGAAAGCTCAGGTAAATAAGAAATTGTTACGCCTGATGGTGGTTGCTGATAACTGGTATCCTATATTAAAAATTACATTTAAGAAAGTTGAGAATCACTAACAAATGGAACAATCTTCCATTGTTTTCCTATATTTTTAACGAATTTGCGGGAGGTTTAAGCGGCTAAATTTTGCAAACATTATTGAATTTTTTCTTTTAATTCTAATTCTAATTAGATCTCCTGTCAGCTCTTCAATCTTTA